>CM029550.1:50652014-50654514 GCA_017141385.1 Sogatella furcifera | reverse complement strand
TTCATCAACTCATCTCATGTGTTATTTTCTCTTGTCATACAGCATAATATTGTGCTTCAATAGTATTCTTCCTCTAATTCCTTATCTCTTCTTCTTTCACTTCTCCTCCATTCCTTTTCCTACTTCTCCGTTATTCCTTCCCTCATTCATCCCTCCAAATACCACCCAGCCCCCAAATTATTCCCCTTGGTCAACTACCCCCTTCTTCATTCTAAACCCCCTCCCCCTGTTCACTCTCCATCACAATTCTCACTAGGATAACTTAATAACGTAGCTTACCGATTACGGGGGGGGAACAATTGATCAGTTTGGTGACTTGGGGTTAGTTGCCCCTCCTCCCTCCCACAACACCCCCAAAACGAGACGTTTTGACCCCCCAGAATGTCACACAATAACATCATGTAGCTCAACTTGTAGCGTCAGTTTTGACCTTCCCTTGACAATTTCAAGTCTCTCTGCGCGGGTCATGTTTATTGTACTTGAACTTGTGGGTAGGCGACACTGGCGGCTCGTACCCACGAAACAGGTGAAGTGCCCGTATCTTTTACTGTACAGCACTTCACCTGTTTCGTGGGCACGAACCGCCAATGGAGTAGGCTACCTTTATCCATTGTTTACATGGTTCGCTTTCGACATTTTGCTTTTGCTGTGCCTTTCACTTGAATTCCCTCAAGTATGCTGTACAGTATAACCGTAGATATAATATTCTATAGTCTCAGTTCTGTATAGTTCTGTATAGTTAGTCTATGGTATAACGTAGGCCTATACACGGTTTTTTCAGCTCTCTTGATTTCGTATTCCCCTGAAAATTGGAAATGAATTGATTCCGATTCAAATTCAAATTCAATTCTTCGGAATTACATTTGTGAATATCTGTTGTTTAATTCCCACAATATTCAAGAATTTTTACTACTTTCAGTCTTGGATCTTTCGATTTTCAAGCATCATTGTTATCGTTGCATTATTATAGTCTCCTTCTCCTTCTTCTTCTTCTTCTTCTTCTTCTTCTTCTTCTTCTTCTTCTTCTTCTTCTTCTTCTTCTTCTTCTTCTTCTTCTTCTTCTCCTCCTTCTTTCCTATTCTTTTGTTGTCCTTCTATCTTTTTCCTCCTATACTACATATTTTCCTTCCTCTCTCTCTTCCAATTCTCCTCTGTTTTCCAACCGTTCTCTTGTCAGCCGCGTGTTGTACCTTAATTTCCCAAGCGATACCAGAAAAGCGTCAACTTTGCCAACAACATTCTCACATGACCTTATAGTCTGTCCAAGCAAAGAAGACCCTCTGGCAAGATGAGAAAATTACTCCAGTTCGGTCAATATTGGTTCAAAAATTGTCAATTTGATCTTAAATTATGAGGAAACAATTTGATCTACAATTAAGACCACATTTATAAATTCTTGAACAGAAATATTGACAAAGCTGGAGACATTTTCCCATCTTGCCAGAGGGTCTTCTTCGCTTGGACAGACTATACCTTCCCCCTCTTTATGACAACTACCCCCACTCCTGTCAATATACACATACACATTACAAAAACTACCCCTTCACCACCCAACAAACAAAAACAGAGTCACACGTCTGTCCAAACAAAGAAGACATTCTGGCAAGATGAGAATATTAGTCCAGCTCAGTCAATATCGGTTCCAAACTAATGAATTTGTTTTGAAATTGTAGAATACAATCGGATCGACAATTTTTGAGACTGATAGCTTTTGAACCAATATTGACCGAGCTGGAGTCATTTTCCCATCTTGACAGAATGTCTTCTTTGCTTGGACAGACTATACCTTGCAAATAAACCGACCACTCTGTTGTGCTTCTTCTCCCTGTTTCTTCTCTTACTCCTCTTCCTCCTCCTTCTTCCACCCCACTCCTCCTCCCACTGCTCCTCCTCCCACAACTACTCATCCTCATCCTCTCCTTCTTCTTCTTCTTCTCCTCCTTCTTCTTCTACTTCTTCTTCTCCTTTCTCTCCTCCTTCTTCTTCTCCTCCTCCTCCTCCTTCTTCTTCTCCTTCTTCTACTTCCTTCTCCTCCTCCTCCTCCTTCTTCTCCTTCTTCTCTTCCCCTTCTTCCTCTTCTCCTCCTCCTCCTTCTCATTCTTCTTTTTCCTCTGCCTCTTCTTCTTCTTCCTCTTCCTCTTCCCCTTCCTCTTCCTCGTCCTCTTCCTCTTCTTCTTCCTGTTTCTCTTTCTCTTCTCTCCTCCTTTTCTCCTCCTCCTTCTTCCTCCTCCTCCTCCTCCTTCTACTCCTCCTCCTCATCATCCTTCTCCTCCTCTTCCCTGTTCTCCTATTTCCTTTACTCGTCGTCCCTTCATCACCAACCTACTCCTCCACCTCCTCCTTCAAACTCATTTACATGTTGTGACTAACCAACATTTACTGGCAACATGTCCCGTAACATGTTGCACATACTGGCAACACTGCAGTATGTTGATGAATGTCAAAGTTTGCGTGCGGTTGGTAGCTCTGGTCTGTAATGTCTGATAATAAGCGTGCAATT
>CM029550.1:50594514-50647014 GCA_017141385.1 Sogatella furcifera | reverse complement strand
ACTGAAAACATTAACTGAAGCCAACATAACCTCAACACAACACTAGAACAAACGCACACACTGAACTGTCATGGCGGCTCGTTTGACTCGTTTATTCATACGTCGGAGCTTTGAAAAAACAGCTGGGCAAGATTTTCAGTGCGGTAATTATCATCGTGATGATGACTAGTGCTGTGATAATCATCAAAATGATTATTCCCGCATTCAGAACAGCTGATCCTTGATTCTCCTGTAAACGGCAATTTTCCAAACGCAAATCTATCTTGGAAAGTTGTGTATTACATACGAGCATGGCAAAAATACAATATACAAGTGGATAAGATTCAAGATTTTAATACTGTAAAAATATTGGGATAACCTGATTGAAAGTGATGAGAAGTAATCACTTGCCAAGAACTCCACTACTAAAGAATACTGTATAGTTCTGCCAAGCAGAGAAGAGCCTTTTGCAACATGGCGGAGGGAAGTGAGAGTGTAACTACGCATGCGCAGAACTGAAATTTTCAGGGAAAAATCACTTCAGCCAACCAACCGTTACTACACTTATCATAATCATATTAATTTCACGAATAAAAATTATTTTTTATTCAATTATTGACATATGATAGCACCAATCATAACATAATTATGAACTGAGACAAAAAAAATAGTCCAAGTCTGTACTATCAGGACCTCCTAAATTCCGTATTTAGGAGGTCCTGGTACTATTTCTTCCTAAATTAGGTTATACCAGATATTTAGGAGGTCCTTGTTGTACTATAGAACAACTTTCATTTCGACTGCTGGCAGCAGTGAATGGCAGCCATGTTGCCAAAGGCTCTTCTGTGCTTGACAGAACTATACCAATACTACATATAGAAGAATTGAAAGTTTGGAGATTGAAATGAGTTATTCAATAATTATTATTGTTAACGATTTATATGAATTATATTTTTTCATTTTAATGAAATGACTCAAACTTCGCCACGTCATTAAAATAAAGAAGTCATTCTATTCTATTCTATTCTATTCTATTCTATTCTATTCTATTCTATTCTATTCTATTCTATTCTATTCTATTCTATTCTATTCTATTCTATTCTATTCTATTCTATTCTATTCTACTCTACTCTACTCTATTCTATTCTATTCTATTCTATTCTATTCTATTCTATTCTATTCTATTCTATTCTATTCTATTCTATTCTATTCTATTCTATTCTATTCTATTCTATTCTATTCTATTCTATTCTATTCTATTCTATTCTATTCTATTCTATTCTATTCTATTCTATTCTATTCATTCTATTCTATTCATTCTATATTATAACTCGCATTACAGCTCAGTTATAATAGTTAACGATTAATATAGATAATATTCTTCCATTTTCATGGAATAATTTATTTCTATTTCACAGATTACAAGAGAAAAGAAATATCTGGGCTGAAAACCTCAACATTATCCTAGGTATTGAGAAAATCTCCATGTCATCACCTCTCTACAGGAGTTCAATCGAGCAGAACATAGTAGTTGAGCTGAATCCAAAAATAGAGGCGGTTGGTGCATGACTGATATCTATTCTCAGCTCTGTCAGGACAGTCGGAAGATGTCTTCGAGAGGTTATTAGTATAGCTAGAGACGCTCTGGTTCCGATGAACCCTTACGGACAGTTCGCCGACTGTCCTGACAGAGCTGAGAACTGATAACAGTCAGTTGCCAACCGCCTAGATTTTTGGAGTCATCTATAAACGTTCCTGTTATTATACGTTCCTCGTATAGTCTGTCCAAGCATAGAAGACCCTCTGGCAAGATGGGAAAATGACTCCAACTCGGTCAATATTGGTTCAAAAGTTATTAATTTCGTCTCAAATTGTGTAAAACATTCTGATCTACAATTTGAGACCAAATTCATAATTTTTGAGCCAATATTGACCAAGCTGGAGTCATCTCCCCATCTTGCCAGAGGGTCTTCTTTGCTTGGACAGACTATATTATATCCTATCCTAGATGGAGTGGAGAACACTACTTATAATCTGTCCAAGCAAAGAAGACATTCTGGCAAGATGGGAAAATGACTCCTGCTCGGTCAATATTAGTTCAAAAATTATTAATTTCGTCTCAAATTGTAGAAAACATTCCAATCTACAATTTAACACCAAATTCATAATTTTTGAGCCAATATTGACCGAGTTGGAGTCGTTTTTCCATTTTGCCAGAGTGTCTTATTTGCTTGAACAGACATACATGTTCCTCCTATATTATTATCCTAGATGTAGAACAGGTATCGATTTAACCTAAACCCCGTGTTATACGAGATATCGTTTGGAATAATCGACCATTGCGCTTCGATATCTCGATCGTCCGGAACGAGGAGATGTCTTTGGATATAGTCTGTTCAAGCAAAGAAGACATTCTGGTGACATGGAAAAATTACTAGGGTTCCGTTAATATTGGGTAAGAAATTAGAATGTAGGTATGAAATTGTAGAGCGAAATGTTTTCTACAATATGAGACCAAATTTATAATTTTTGAATCAATACTGACCGAGGTAAAGTTATTTTCCCGTCTTGTCAGAATGTCTTCTTAGCGTGAGCAGTCTATAGAAATCTGACTGACTTGAGAAGATTTGCGGTGCTTTTCAAAATGAGACTAGCTCCAGTCTGTCCAAGCGAAGAAGACCTTCTGGCAAGATGGGAAAATGACTCCAACTCTGTCAATATTGTGTGAGAAATGATGAATTTGGTCTCAAATTGTAGAAAACATTCTACTCTACAATTTCAAACCAGGTTAATGATTTTTGAACCAATATTGACCGAACTGGAGTTATTTTCCCATCTTGCCAGAAGGTCTTCTTTGCTTGGACAGACACTAGCTGTCTGCCAAACGCTTTATCCAATAGCAATTCACAAGCTTCTTCTCTTCTTCCTCTTCCACCATCAAATTCTTTTATTTCTTCTTCTTATTCTTTATTTCCTCTTCTGCTTATTCCTTATCATATAATTCTACTTTTTATCATCCTTGTTCTTTTTCATCTCCTTTCTAATTCTTTATCTTTTACCCTGTTCCTTGTTCTTGTACTACTTCATTTACTTCTTCTTCTTCTTCTTCTTCTTCTTCTTCTTCTTCTTCTTCTTCTTCTTCTTCTTCTTCTTCTTCTTCTTCTTCTTCTTCTTCTTCTTCTTCTTCTTCTTCTTCTTTTTTCTTCTTCTTCTTCTTCTTCTTCTTCTTCTTCTTCTTTCTCTTCTTCTTCTTCTTCTTCCTCCTCTTTCTCCTCCTTCTTCTTCTTCTTCTTCTTCTTCTTCTTCTTCTTCTTCTTCTTCTTCTTCTTCTTCTTCTTCTTTTCTTCTTCTTCTTCTTCTTCTTCTTCTCCTCCTCTTCTCTTTTCTTCCTCCTCCCTTTTCATCGTACAGACAACCGCGATGAACTTGTTACCATTCGACTCGAAATTGACAATCCGATTGTAATGTGCAATTTATTCCTCCTTTTGCGTCTGCTTTCTGCCAAACCTCTAACTCCACTTGTCTGTTATTCTCCTCAATCTCTCTCTCTCTCTCTCTCTCTCTCTCTCTCTCTCTCTCTCTCTCTCTCTCTCTCTCTCTTGATTTAGAGTACTTTGCAGATGCAGTCGATAGAATGAATCAAGACATTGAAGCTCTCACAGACTGGACCTATAGGCATGGCCTAAAAATCAATGAAGCTAAATCTAAAGCAATAATTATAGGGTATACTAAACTCATTTCTCGGCTTGGATTCGATTACAATAGTGGACCTTTCATACAGATTAATAATAAAAACTTACAATACAATCAATCTGTTAAAAACCTAGGTCTGATTATTGATGAAACCCTTGACTGGACAGAGCAAATTAACACAACATGCAATAGGGTGTTTGCAGGGATCCATTCTCTGAAAAGGATCAGTGACTTCATCCCTTTTCGCATAAAATTGATGCTTGTCAAATCATTGATTTTTCCTTATTTCATCACTGTGATGTGGTGGTCAATGATATGTCTGTCATTTTGTCTGAGCGGCTGCATAGGGCACAGAACTACTGTATTAGATTCATCTGCGGCCTCAGAAGGGATGAACATATCACCCCATATTTTCAGCAGCTTGATGTGCCAAAACTCAGACCTGTAAGGGAGTACCATATTCTTATGCTGCTGTTTGATTTGATTAATTTTAAAAGGCCAGAATATTTAGCAGAAAAGTTTGTATTCATTGAAGAAAGGAGTGGTATAGGAACCAGACTGATTATTGATTATTACTGATTATTATTATTTATTTTTTTATTATTGATTAGGACTGATGACTGATTATTCCAAATCATAGAACATCAATGTACAATAGATCCTTTCATGTCACAGCTTGTCGTATCTGGAATCTATTGCCCCCTCCTTTGAAGAACCTCAATAATCGGGCTCAGTTTGGCGTGGCGGTATTGAACTGGCTGCAGGCGGGTGGTGTGGCTTAGGTGGGCTGAGATTAGCTTGCTAATAGACCTTATGGAACTATTTTCATAATTTTGGTTTTCTTTTTCATTTTAACAAAATGTTTTCAGGAAAATAGATGCAAATTTCAGTATAGTGGGCTTAGTGATATTGTTCCATTAATATGTTATTCTCACCTTATTTACGTGGTGAATGGCAATTTGTAATTGGGAAGCGGTTTGTCCCAGTGGTAGAGAGCGTCTAATCGGTGAAATTAGATAAGCGACGTTCCTCTGCCACCACTGTTGTAACGGTGACCGGCTCCTCTGAATTCAATTCATGAGCCTCAAAAATCGCTTCCGTGGTTCGGAACCCACCTAAAGAATTCATCTCTCATCATCATCCTTCCCATTACCCACGCACAGGCCCAAGAGCCCATGTGGGCATCACCCTCAAAAAAAAAAATTCTTTAGTATAAGAAGCTTAATTTTGGTAATTATAGTAACATTACAATTTTATTTACAAGTATATTCTATTATTTATTTCTTGTTATTATTTTTGCTATTTTACTGTATGAAATAGATGTATAAAGTCTATTATTGTAGAGGGTTGTGTGGTAGAGAGGACCTAGAGTCCTAACTCCGCCCTAATTAAGACAATTATTAAATTCAATTCTCAACACGTTATGAAAACGTTCGCGACGTCGCGAAAACTTCACCTTTCCAGCCTCAGCTGATCGCTTCTGCTGTAAAGCTCCGTATCTTGACGTCGCAGAACGTCGTTTTCAAAACTAGTGGTGTAATTTACTATTACAATGTTAATTGGTGAATAGATCATGATATTTTACATTTAAATTTTTCACTTTAAAAACACTTTTCACTGTCTTATAGCCGAATGCTCAATCATGCACTTCATGATTAATAATCAATAGGTGAACACTATTGTTCATTGAAGCAACATTGATTTAAATTGAGTTTCACGATTGAAATCACATACTTTTTATCCAATAATAGTATTTTGCCTAGATAAAGATATTGTAAAACACAGATTCATCAAAAATCGAGATTCCGTTTAATTGCTACATCATTAATTATTTCTGCTGAACCCAATTGGCGGCTCATTCACGGAAAAAAGTGCTGTACAGTAAAAGATACGAGCACTTCCCTAGATAAAGTTATTGTGAAAACACAGATTCATCAAAAATCGAGATTCCCGTTTAGGTTGCTACATCATTAATCATTTCTGCTGGACCCACCTGGCGGTTTCGTGCCCACGGAAAAGGTGAAGTGCTGTACTTTTAGTAAAAGATACGAGCACTTCACCTGTTTCGTGGGCACGAGCCGCCAGTGGCTGAACCGAAACTTTGAGTGAAGAGCAGCAGTATTAATTCTAACGGTCAAGCACAGCTATTGGTAGTTGCTTGAACCAATCACAGTGAACGTCTGCCATTGGCCTAGACAAGCCCCTCCCCCATTAGCGGTTCATACGAATGTTACAAAATGGCGATTCAAACAGCAAACACAGTAATGGAGGAATAATAAACAGTTGGAAGTTACACACGAGATAGATAGAAGAATGTTACGAATGAATAGGAAAACAATGGAATAAAATAATAGAAAATGTAGAAAAGAGCTCAGAACGTTGATGCATTAGTATAGTTTGTCCAAGCAAAGAAGACCCTTTGGCAATATGGGAAAATGACTCAAGCTCGGTCAATATTGGTTCTAAAATTATCAATTTGATCTCAAATTGTAGGGAACAATTTGATCTACTATTAAGACCATATTTATAGTTCTTGAAAAAATAATGACCAAGCTGGAGTCATTTTCCCAATTTGCCAGAGGGTCTTCTTTGCTTGTACAGACTATAGAAGAATGTTACGAATGAATAAGAAAACAATGCAATAAGATAATAGATAATGGATACATTAGTATATAGACTGTCGAAGCAAATAAGACATTCTGAGAAAATGGAAAAATGACTCCAGCTCGGTCAATATTGGTTCAACAATTATAAATTTGGTCACAAATCATAGGAAACGTTTTAATCTAAAATTTAAGATCAAATCTATAATGTTTAAACCAATATTGACCAAGATTGAGTCATTTTTCCATCTTTCCAGAATGTCTTCTTTGCTTGGACAGACTTTACTGTATTCATAATAAGCTAGATTACTTTGTTTCTTTGAGACATATCGATAACTTTTCTAATCAATCCATTATCATAATTAGAAAGTTGATATCAGATATACTCATATTCAAGAAATTTCTCAGACTCTACTGATCGACAAAGTATCACATATTTGCGGTTCCATATTAACTGAACTAATAAGCCTTCTCAGTATCGAATAATTCCAGAAAATGAACAAGAAACACAAATTATTTGATCACGACAATCGAACTCCAAGAACCAAGACATCTTTGTGAATAACTCGCGCAACCTGCGAAGACACTCCGTCACAATATACTTAACATTGGAACGGAAGGTCTTCTCCCAGTACGCGAACTTTACTCACACCCTAAGTTGTGTAGTTATGCAGAGAGAATTCCAAACAAGAATATTCTCAACAATGGTGCTTCTTTCGACCCTAATATACGTATTTATTCGGAATATACGTATGCATATACGTATTTATTCCGAATAATATACGTATGTGGTGGCAGCCTCTATATTATGTGAACTTTGCTAACTTTCTGTACAACTTTTCAGCTTGAACAAACTATATTAAAACTCTGCCATAGTCTGTCCAAGCACAGAAGAGACTCTGACAAGATGGGAAAATGACTACAGCTCGGTCAATATTGGTTCAACAATTATACATTTGTTCTCAAATTGTAGATCAGAATGTTTCCTACAATTTCAGATCGAATCCATGAATATTTAACCAATATTAACCGAGCTGAAGTCATTTTCCCATCTTTCCAAAATGTCTCCTTGCTTGGACAGACTGTATTCGCCTCGAAAAGTTCGAAGCCGTCCCATTTGAATGTTAATCAAGTTGAATGTCATGTGTGCCGAGGGAGAATATCATTCCAAAAAAACTGGCGCATGAGGATTGACTATTATCACTTCTCAACTCTGTCAGGACAGTCTGGGAGGTGTCTACGAGAGCGAATCGATTCAATAACTACCTTAGCTAAACATTTACGCTTTTGTGGACCGCTTCCCAGACTGTCATGATAGAGCTGAGAGCCGATTTAAGACATTCGCCAACCGTCAAACTCTTTGTTTTCTACTCTAGCAGAGAATATTGTTCCATCTCGACAAGAATACGTATGATAATAGGCTACTTCGCGGCAATGTGATTCTCGAAGAAAAGTTTCCTAGTGGAGTTTTCTAGAATCAAGGTATGAGGGAGGATTAATACACACTAACTATAGCCTAATCGAGCGAAGTAGACATTCTGGCAAGATGGGAGAATAACTACAGCTTGGTCAATATTAGTTTTAAATTGATAAATTTGGTCTGAAATCGTGGAAGACATTCTGCTCTACAATCAGAGACCAAATGTTCAACTTTTGAACCAATATTGATTGAGCTGGAGTCATTCTTCCGTCTTACCAAAATGTCTTCTTTGGTCGATCAGAGTAGACTATTTTACACAGTGGAAAGATCAATACTTGTTTAATATGTCTTATTTGTATTTAGTGATATTTGAAGTGTATTTAGAGTTCGTGCTGTGCAGTAAAAGATAAGGGCACTTCACCTGTTTCGTGGGCACGAGCCACCATCAATTTGAACATTCATATGTGGAGTTTTCTAGATTCAGAATGATTTATTATGTGAGTGTTATTGAACATGTAGGCCCTAGTACTGTATATCATAATCATAATGAATTATTGTTACTCTTTTCATGTTTCACTGATCATAATCTATATCTATATAAGAGAAATGGCACTGACTGACTGACTGATTCATTCACTGACTGATTCATTCATCACCAGAACTAAAAATCCACTGAAGCGAATGCGTTCAAATTTGGCAGGCATGTTCAGTTGAACGTTTAGACGCTTTTAAAACTTTTCAAGGATATGCCAAATATATACGTATATACGTATATATTCTAGAGTTTTTCGGCGTTCTCCTCATTTTTCCGAGAACCAATCGGTAGAAAATGTTGATATTTGGTGGGCAGGTTCAATTGAGGTCTGGAAATTTTGTGTTGAAATATTTTTGCAATCCGTTCAAGATTACGCCAGTAATCAGGTTTTCAAAATTGTAGATGTGTTGCGGGTTGCATATCTTCCGCCTTGATACGACCAATCCTAACTGTAAATTGAATGGTTCAGCGAGATTATAGATGAATTAATTTGGAAGATATTGAATCAAGTTTCAAACTATGTCCGATATACTACCCAAGGTTACACTTAATATTAGCGTTTTACTATTTTTTTGAATTTTCGGAGTTTTTCTTAGATTTTTCTAGAACAAATTGGCATATAATGTTGCAATTAGGTAAACAGGTCGAGATTAGGTGTAAAAATGCTGTGCTCAATAAATTTCATACCCCTACTGAACGGAATTTGCAGGCGAGCGAAGCGAGGCTGTTTGTCCCAGCTGACAGTGACAAAGGTTTTGCAGTTTGACTCACTTACACTGCCTATACTGTCGGGGGTCCAGGGGGCGGAGCCCACTGGTTAGGCGGAGAAGGCGAGCGAAGCGAGCCTGCCGGCTAGTAAACTACTACAATGTTGTCTGATAGCGATATACTCTTAGTTTTCCAAGTGTTACGTACTCAAAGTTCTAATACGACAAATGGATTTTTTCCATTGGGTCGAAAAATTTCTAGTCAACGAGAGTCGTGATGGAATTCAATTTTGTCAATAAGGAGCCATTTTACTCTGGCACGGTGCATCAACGTGGATGAATCGCCCTTTGTGATAATTTCCCAGAATTGCAGAAAAACTGATGAATTATTCACACGTGTCAGCGATTCTCCGAGTGTAGCCGACTGTGAATCCTTCCTATACCCACCTTTGTTCCAATCTTTGACCGCTGATATGTGAAATAATTCACATACAGGCTGCATTTTTTTGGAAAGAATGCTTGGTATTGTCCGTTCAAGCAAAGAAGACCCTCTGGCAAGATGGGAAGATGACTCAAGCTCGGTCAATATTGGTTCAAAAATTATCAATTCGATGTCAAATTGTAGGGAACAATTTGATCTACTAATAAGACCACATTTATAATTCTTGAACGAATACTGACCAAGCTGGAGTCATTTTCCCATCTTGCCAGAGGCTCTTCTTTGCTTGGTCATACTCTACTGTACATTCTTATCTATGTGGGCTATGTTCTAAATATTACCGGTATATTGTATATGCTCCATACATTGAATATGCCAAGACCACACCAACGTCAAACCTTGAACAATTTGGAGAGGGTAGTTTCGGGAATTGAGGGAGAGTATTGGGAAGAGAAAACAGGATTAGGGAGGATAAAGAGAGAGGGTTTTGGGAAAAGAGAAAGAGCGAGAGTGTTTGGATTATGATGGGGGCTTTTTGAAGAGAGAGAGAGGGGTTCACAAAACATGAACGAGGTGAATGAATAATTCATTTAACCGTTTATTGTTACAATTGGGACTTGATAGCAAGTATTTTAAGCAAAGGTTATAATGAGTGAATGGATGATGATGTTTACATGAAAAATGATGAAAGTCTACTTTACAATCTGAATCTGAATCTCAGGTATCTATTCTGTTCTCTCTCTTTCTCATTCTATTAGATATTTTATCTAGCTTGTATGAGTGGATGAGTTGTTGAGCTCATAAAAATAACTCTTCTCAGAATATCCATAACCCTAGAAGAGTTAAGTTTTTCATTTTTATCGTTATTAAGTTTCTATTGTGTTCATTAATTATGATTATACTTTGTTATTTTTGTAGAAGAATTGTACGTTATATCATTTTTTTGTACTACAAATTACTGTATATATTTATTGTACATAATGTAAAGGGTTGTGTGGTAGAGAGGACCAAGAGTCCTATCTCCGCCCTTAATTAAGGCAATTTATCCATCTATCTATCTAACTTTCTCACTATTGTTATCTCACTACTACAAACTCACTACCGCTTATTCACTACCACCTCCAAAAACTTTTCAAAAATCATGAACTCCATTCATGACTGACTGACGCGCAACGCTTATTATTCATCTTCTACACGGCCCTGAACCCCCCCACCCATTCACTGAACAGGTATGTACTTTTGGAAAAGTGCAAACTCAGCAAAGCGGACAGCTTCTCGAAAATAATTAAACACCATTTTCATTCGAGTGGAGTCAGAATAGCGGTAACCTAGATGAATTTTTCATTATTACAGACTTTCAGGCATTGCACTGTTTAAATGGAGGAAAGGGTGTTTCGAACAATGGAATTTTGGAGAGCTGCATTGTGGAATTGTACATTGTGGAGGTTTTTGTGTTGCTTGAGCAATCGAATATCTATATTACTTTTGAGTGTTTCTCGAACAATGAAATATCTATTACATGATGGAAAATCATGAATTCAAATTATACATTCTAATGATCCTTTTTTCTGTCCTGGGTTACTCTCAATGTAATTGAGTAACAATTAATAATAATTATAATTTAATTTGAGAGGCTTCTAGAGAGCAGAAAAAGAAAAAATGTCGTGTTTGAATGAAAAAAGAAAATTAACGGGTAATGTGATTTAGATTTTCATATTTACCAATTGACATAATTGACCAATTACATAAACAAAATGAAAAATCAAATACCCCGAAAATAAAAATTTGGTCACTTTAAAAAAGTTGTTCATGATTGGATCTCGAACATGAGAAGCGTTGATCTTGAAGTATATGCTACTTCGACGTATGTGTGATTCAATAAAATAAAGCAATGAATATATATATAATTTTATCATTTGACCATAATTATGCATTTGCCCATTACGCTTCTTTCTGTAGTTGAGTGTATGTTGTTCGTTTATTACTATCAATCCATCTATGTCGATGCCATCAAATTGACATAACGTTTATTTTTATTCAGTTAATAGGTAAAATCGAATATAATTGTTTCAGGTTTCTTTTTAATTTTCAAATCTGATGATTTGTTTGTTTTATGATTTTAGAATTTTTTCTTCATCATTCAATTTCATTTCATTTTGTTTATCAATTAATTTAAATAGCCCTTAGTTTGAAGTTTGATATTACTGTTGGTTGGTATTGCTTGAAGGACTGAATATATTCACTGGATATAATTTTTGTCTAATTGTATTCCTTGAATATAAGAAAATTATAACTATTTAATAATGGCAGATATACAATTAAAATAGCCAATTGTGATGGAATTAGTCTTCGAATCACTTAATTCATGAATTGAAGATATGCAATACAACAAAAATATCAATTGAGTTAATCAATACATAATTACAATATTATAGGAAGATTCACAAATATTTATTTAGAATATGAATGTAGGTGCCTTTTTGGAATTTGTTTCTCTTAGCATCACATTATGTTTCAACTCAGAAAAGAGTTATTTTCAAATAGGTTATGGCATTCCAGAATGACTCTTATATGACCTGATACATGTAATGCTAAAATTACATGCTTAAATTATTTCAAAATGGTACTGTGATTTATATTTTAAATAGCATTGATTAGTTGCCCTAGGAGAAAAATAAATATTAAAGATATTTTCATAGTATTTTAGTATTAATATGTAGTATGACATTGAAAATGGGCTTAGATCCCGAAACATGTATGTGTGTTTTATAATTTTTAAAGTTTTCAAAAAAAAGGGTGTTTGATTTTTATTTATTTTTCAATTATTCTAGTAGCTTATTATTTTTATTTAGTATTTATCCTGAACCAAAACTATTGTGTAAAGTCCTTCAAAAGTACGTAACTTTGCTTCGGACTAATTATTCATCAAAATAAGGGAGAAAAATAGTACAGGCTTTCCTATCCTACTTTATAATTGTTCTATAATTTGCGTTATTATTTCAATAGATGAATGAATGAATTGAGTAATATTTATTCACTTCATTAATTGAAATCCACACCACTTCAAGATTAACTGCATGGTTGGGCTGGTTGACAAGCCTATTGAAGAAATGGTTGAGAAGTTTATTGTTGTAACTCAATAATTAAATAAATAAATTAAATAAATAAATAATTAAATTAAATAAATGAATAAATAAAACAATATCATTGTATTGTCAGTTCTCCACAAACTGAGACGAAAGTCATTTCAAAATTGTTTTGATGACAGTCTCTGATTGGCCAGGAGCGTTAGTAGACTGTCGACCAATCACAGTGCAGTTCAAGCTTCACGTAGAAAATGTCGGCTGGTTGAAGTTCCATATTAGAAAATGGCGGAGCACTATCTTGTTCCATCAGAATGGTACTGGCGGCTCGTGCCCACCAAACAGGTGAAGTACTTTACAGTAGAACATACGGGCACTTCACCTGTTTCGTGGGTACGAGCCGCCAGTGTCAGAATGGAAGGCTGCAAAGCGAGACAGAACTTATTATAAAGCGTCTTCGACAAGTGAACTCTCCGTCTAAAGGTTCTTAGTGTTTAATTAATGAGAATTATTTCAAATTTCATCCCTACCCAAACCCAAAGTATCTATACGAGTAGGCTACTTCATAGAGTGATGTGTACTTTATTGAATAAAGCTTGCTTCATGGTGAAGTTAAGAAGTTTTGAAATCGATAATGAAATTAATCAGTAAAAATTATAAATTAAGTCAAGACAAAACAAAATAAAATATTGCGACTGTAACCAAATCAATTTGAACTGGCAATTGGTCTCTCAGTGAGGGTGATCTATTGGTAAACGTGATGTTGAGTCGCGAACTATGTGGATTGCACTTGGATGGGTGACCGGTTCTGGCCAAGTACACATTGGCGAGGTGAAACTACCCGTAAGGGTCTCCCACCATTAAAAGCCATATAGGAATATATAATTTGAACAAGGATGAAAGTAGTAGAACAATCATGCAGAAAACGTTAACATAATGATATTATGTTATTATCATTATGATATTATCATCGACTAGAACGAAAGTGGTGAGATTGTGAGAGGAAGAAAAGAAGAAAGAGAAAGGCGGAAAGAGAAATAAGGAAAAGAGAGAGAAAACCGGATAAATCGAAGTGTGAAGCGGAAAATAAAGGAAGGAGAGAAGAAAAAGGGAATAGGCGGTAGGAAAATGGAAAAGAAAGGGTAAGAGATGACAAGGAGAGTGAGAAGAGAGAGGAAATAGGAGAAGGAAAGAGGATGAGGGAAGAGAAAGAGAATAAGGAAAGAGAAGAGAAAACCGGATAAAGCGAAGTGTGAATCGAAAAATAAGAGGAAGGAGAGAAGAAAAAGGAATAAGCGGTGAGAAAATGGAAAAGAAGGGTAAGAGATGACAAGGAGAGTAAGAAAAGAGAGGAAATAGGAGAAGGAAGAGGATGAGGAAAGAAGAGAATAAGGAAAGGAAGAAAACCGATAAAGCGAAGTGTGAATCGAAAATAAAGGAAAGCGAAGAGAAGAAAAAGGGAATAAGCGGTGAGAAAATGAAAAAGAAAGGGTAAGAGATGACAAGGAGAGTAAGAAAGAGGAAATAGGAGAAGGAAGAGGATGAGGAAGAAAAGAGAATAAGGAAGGAAGAAAACCGGATAAAGCTAAGTGTAAAGGAAATGAAGGAAGGAGAAGAAAAAGGGAATAGGCGGTGAGAAATGAAAAAAAGGGTGAGGAGGAGAGTAAGAAGAGAGAGGAAATAGGAGAAGGGAAGAGAAAAGAGAATAAGGAAAGAGATAATCCATAATTTATTCATAATTAGCCAGTTCTCTAACCACCTTGCTTGCCATTCAGAAGCGCCCATCTGTCAGCTGGGGAAACGCGCATTTGAAATCGGGGCCTTAATTAATTTCTGCGGCCTACAAGCAGCAATGAGTGATGTGAAAATAGTGAGAGAAAGAGAGAGAGAAGTGAAGGAGAGTGGGAGGATGATGGCGATAAAGAGATGGAGAAAAATGGCGAATGAGGTAAAGAGAAAAATGATGAAGCATGCTTCATCTTCTTCTTTTTTCTTTTTCTTCTCCTTCTTCTTCTTCTTCTTCTTCTTCTTCTTCTTCTTCTTCTTCTTCTTCTTCTTCTTCTTCTTCTTCTTCTTCTTCTTCTTCTTCTTCTTCTTCTTCTTCTTCTTCTTCTTCTTCTTCTTCTTCTTCTTCTTCTTCTTCTTCTTCTTCTTCTTCTTCTTCTTCTTCTTCTTCTTCTTCTTCTTCTTCTTCCTTCTTCTTCTTCTTCTTCTTCTTCTTCTTCTTCTTCTTCTTCTTCTTCTTCTTCTTCTTCTTCCTCTTCTTCTTCTTCTTCTTCTTCTTCTTCTTCTTCTTCTTCTTCTTCTTCTTCTTCTTCTTCTTCTTCTTCTTCTTCTTCTTCTTCTTCTTCTTCTTCTTCTTCTTCCTCTTCTTCTTCTTTCTTCCTTCTTCTTCTTCTTCTTCTTCTTTTCTTCTTCCTTCTTCTTCTTCTTCTTCTTCTTCTCTTCTTCTTGAGAGAGAGGAGAGAGATGATGGGAAGGGTTCAGGTAATCTGTTCAAAGAAAGAAGACATCCTGGCAAGATGGGAAAATGACTCCAGCTCGGTCAATATTGGTTCAAAAACTATAAATTTGGTCTCACATTGTTGATAAAAATGTTTTCTACAATTTTACAAAACAAAATTTATAATTTTTGAACCAATATTGACCAAGCCAGACATGTCTTCCCATCTCACTCAGGTTCTAAAATAATCAATTCCTATGTAAAATCAGCTGAGGAATTCAATGGGACCAGTTTCAAGTTTGTAACTTCAACAGTTATTGAGATAATTGAAAAATATTCTAAAAAACGCCATTTTTCAACAATAAGGGTTATAACTAAATAAGGAATCATAAATTTGTATTTTTTATCATTGGAAGTTGAAGAGAGTCGGATTCTGAAGGAAAAGTTGAATGGCGGCGATTGTGTAAATCTTTCCCAAATTTCAGAAATAGCGATCGAAAATCGAAAAATTGACAAAACATAGCACAAGTGATAAATTTGTGTATAGTAGCGATTTCGCGATTTTCCATCGCTATTTCTGAGATTTGGGTAAGATTTACACAACCGCCTCCAATAAACTTTTTTCCAGAATCCGGCTCTCTTCAACTTCCATTAATAAAACATACAAATTTATGATTCCTTATCCAGTTATAACCCTTATTGTTGAAAAAATGGCGTTTTTAGCATATTTTTCCAATTATCTCAATAACCGTTGAAGGTACAAACTTAAAACTGGTTCCATTGAATTCCTCAGCTAATTTTACATACGAATTGATCATTTTAGTTCCTGATTAAAGCCTCCAAAAAATTGGAAAAATTAATATATTTGGATAAATCTCAATTTTCCACCATTGTTATCTCGGTAACAAAGCGTTTTTGGGGGCTGGTCCCATGTAACTTTCTCATCTTCTTGGTGTAAGAAATCATCCGAGAAGTATTGCACATTCCTCCTGAAACACCCTGTATAATAATAATGTTATTATTCTGACTGTATTCATAGCAACTAATACTTTCGAATAGGCAACTCAATCATATAGGTATTGTATTTTTCACCTCTCTTATTTTTACTCATCTTGTCCTCTTCCTCCCCCTATTTATTTCCTTCTCACTACCCTTTCCATTCTTGACCTCATTTCTTCTTCTTCTTCTTCTTCTTCTTCTTCTTCTTCTTCTTCTTCTTCTTCTTCTTCTTCTTCTTCTTCTTCTTCTTCTTCTTCTTCTTCTTCTTCTTCTTCTTCTTCTTCTTCTTCTTCTTCTTCTTCTTCTTCTTCTTCTTCTTCTTCTTCTTCTTCTTCTTCTTCTTCCTACTTTGTATTCAGCTGCCAGCCACAAACGCGTTATTAAACGCTTCGAAAAATTCCTGCGTCTCAATCATCCAACGAACGCCATTTCTTATTCTGTCGAAGTGACTTCCATTATTATTAGTATTACAGTAGCCACCCCAATTTCTACGTGATGACGCCTTTTTCTTCCCCCCATTTTTTTCTCATTCTTCTCTCAATTTATCTCTTCACGGTTTTCTTTGCTTCCTGTACGCTGCAGCAGCTGATTCAGTGATGCTTGATGATATTTTTGAAATCAAAAGAGGCTTCCCATCAGCTGTTAGTAGGTTATATCATTGAGTATGGAAATGAGACAGTATACTCAATACTCAAAGTATACTTATATCCATACTCAATGAAAAATAAATTGAAAAAATTCGCTCCGGCAGCTGGCGGTCGGAAAGAGTGCATTTCAAATGCAATTCTATGATGGCTCAAATCATATGACTTATAATGAGCTATTCAGGGTATGAATTCAAAGGCGCCGTTTTCGAAAAACACAATTTTTGGCATTGTGTTATTCGCCATTTTCTCTGCCATTTTTGATTGGATTTTTTCCGTTGATGGCTCAAATTGTAGGGAATAATAAGGGTATTATACCCAACAATTTTCAAAACGATCACGTTATTGGTCGATTTGGAGTGATTTTTCAAAATTTTCATCCCCTAATTTCACTCCCTACCCTTGGACCAATTTGGCTGGTTAACGAACTTGACCGAGATATTAACACTAATGATTTTTGTGCAAAATTTGGTCGCTCTCCGACAAGCCATTCGGGAGTTATCGTGTTAACAAGAAACTGTACATATATAAATATATATATATATATATATATATATATATATATATATATATATATATATATATATATATAGAGAGATATATGAATTTGAACGGACATCAGATTTGTGTTCTATGGGCTCGGAAACATGTAAAAAATATATCACATCATAAATTTTCGATTGTCAGGGCAAGACCAATAGTGCATGTTTTCAAATGAAATGCACTAATAAAAATCAAACACCCTTTTTTTGAAAACTTTAAAATTATAAAAAAAAATACATTACAATAGTAATGATTACTATTTTTATCCACATTGAGAATGGGCTAATGTACCGAAACATGTATGTGTTTTTATAATTTTAAAGTTTTCAAAAAAAGGGTGTTTGATTTTTATTTATTTTTCAATTATTTTAAACAGCCCTAAGTTTTAAAGTTCATTATCCATACTCAATGGTTATATCACGGAGGCCTATACAAGAGACTGACAAAGCAGCAAGATGGGAAAATCATTCCAGCTCGGTCAATATTCGTTTAAAAATAATAAATTTCGTCTCAAAATTGTTTACAAATCTTAACCAAATTTATCATTTTTCAATCAATGATGACTTGGTTGGAATCATTTTTTTATGTTGCCAGAATGTTGTTTGCTTGATCATGTTTTATGTTTTTGAAATCAAAATAGGCAATAGATGTTTTGCATAAAAAGGTAGGTTTCATCACATATGGCTGACTTGTCAGTTGGGCAGTATCGTCTATATCTTGTATAGTCTGATCAAGCAAAGAAGAGCCTCTTGCATGATGGGAAAATGACTCCAGCTTGGTAAATATTGATTGTAAAATCATCAATTTGATCTCAAATTGTAGGGAACGATTAGATCTACTATTAAGACCACATTTATAATTCTTCAACAAATATTGACCAAGCTGGAGTCATTTTCCCATCTTGTCAGAGGCTCTTCTTTGCTTGGTCGGACTATACATAATGTAGCCTACTAACATCTTAATTATGTAATGCATCTTTTTTATAAATCATGATTCTAGCTAGGCCTAGCTAAATGATAGCTCTCAATTCACAACATAAGCTATCGGTACTCACAAGGGACAGACGAAACCGCCTAATATTTTGACGTCAGCTATACGACAGACAGACGGAATCGCCCAACTTTATCATCGGGTATACGACCCTCAATGATAAGAAATGATAAGAAAACTAGGTTTCTTCCAATTATCTTATTCCTAATCCCCCATCCATTCATTTCCTGCCTCCGTTCAGCTATTGTTTCCGCTTCCTCTCTGCTTTTTTCTAACAAATTTTCAGCCCCAAATTTTTTTCCAACCCTTTTTCTGCCTCGATTCCGTAAATTTCTCGCCTTTTCCCATTTTTTCTCGCCACTAAAAATGCAAGAGACGCGCATCATCTGTTGGAAAGCCAATAAAGTGTAGTCTGTCCAAGCAAAGAAGACACTCTGGCAGGATGGAAAAGACTCCAGCTTGGTCAATACTTGTTCAAGAATTATAAATGTAGTATTAATTGTAGATAAAACTGTTTTCCACGATTTGAGATCAAATTGATAATTTTTGAACCGAAATTGACCGAGCTTGAGTCATTTTCCCATCTTGTCAGAGGGTCTTCTTTGCTTGGACAGACTATTCTGCTTGAGATTATTATGCCACGATTGATTGGTGCCTCCACCATTCTTTCTGACTGAATAATGTCTCTCAAAGTGTTGAGATGTCTGTGAAAGAATTGGAATAAGTAATCTTCGTTTCTGGAGTTTCATTTTGAGCGCTGGAAATTGGTCTTTATTGTCAATCGACATGAAAAATTCTCTCCTCAAGAACAAAATTACTTTCCAATAAAACTTCTAGTCCAGTCAATAAAGCATTATAGAGTGCATGGAATATGTCCCAATTTTTGACCTCGGGGATTTGTTTAGACTAGTTGGGAGGTTAACATACTAAAAGTCCCCGGACCTGGGGGGTGAGCATATTTTAGAAGGTACAATTTTTCAGCTTTTCGCAGAAAACTTGAAAATGGTTCAACCTAGAGAAAAGTGCTCTCAATAGAAATTAAAGAGGACTAAAATCTGCGTCGATAAAAAAAAGAAAACGGAAATCGGCCGAATAGAATTTTTTTTACATCCGATCAAAAGTCCTATTTGGAAAAAAATTACAAAAAAATGTCCTAACTGCTTTTAAATGTGATGTAACTCATGTAGTAACAATAAATCCACTACCCCCTCACCCTAAAAGTTGTCGAGCATGAGAAGTAGAGTCCAAATAACATATCAATATTGATATTTGACCTATTTTTGGAAGTTTATCACTTTTCCAAGAATGGAATTCCTCCAAATTCAGCTACAGGTGGTTTTTGTCAATATTTAGATGCTAAAATATACATAAGAAGTAATAAATATACTCAAGGTGATGTCTAGTAGTCTATATGGATCATTCCTCATCAGAATACTTATTTTACTGCTCAAAATCTGGACTATTTGCAGTAGAAAGGACCCTCCACGGATAATAATCTGAGGACATCCCTAACTTTCGTAAAAGTGAATGGATCTTAACAAACTATAGCTCATTGTTTTCAGCTCCAAAAGGCGGTTCTATTTCATATACTATATGTTCAATCAGGACAAAATTGAAGAATTTCTTCAACCCAAGTACTTCAAGCTTATTCTTATAACCAGGAAAACACCAATTTTTAGTGTTCAAATGTGTCTATCTTGAAAATTATCGCTGTCACAAGATCGCTACTTAACACAAATTCATCACTTGTGCTATGTTTTGTCAATTTTGCGATTCTTGATCGCCATTTCTTGATCTTGAAACCTTGTGCTATGTTTTGTCAATTTTGCGATTTTTGATCGCCATTTTATTAATCGCCGCCATCTGACTTCTTCTTTAAAATCCGACTCTCTTCAACTTCCATTAATAAGAAAATACAGTTATATGATTCCTTATCCAGTTATAACCCTTATTGTTGAAAAAATGGTGTTCTCTAGCATTTTTTTTCAATTATCTCAATAACCGTTGAAGTTACAAACTTAAAACTGGTTTCATTGAATTCCTCAGCTAATTTTACATAGGAATTGATTATTTTAGAACCTCAACTAAGCCTCTAAAAAATAATAAAAATTAATATATTTTGAAAAATCTCAATTTTCCGCCATTGTTATCTCGGTAACAAAGCGTTTTTGGGGGTTGGTCCCATGGATAATTTTTGTCTACCTCGTGTAAGGAATCAGCCTGAGAAGTATTGCACATTCCTTCTGAAACAACCTGTATAAAAATCGTGAGTTCAAATTTTCAAAGTGAATTTCATTTACAGTGTAGGATTGCCTACAAACTGGTCCAAAATTGTTCCAATTAGTCCCCCGGGGTTGGATTAAAATGGCGGCCGAATGAATAACATTTGCGACAAGAGAAAGCAATTGAGCGTCCTGGAGAGACATAACCACCGGACAGCAAAGTCCATATAGTAAGTAAGTACTATGTTAGGAGTTGATTGAATTTTCAGGCTGAAGCCTGAGCAAACTATTGGAGGGTTTTACTAGACTTTCAACTTCCATCCTTGTTCTACTTCGCCTATAGTTTAGAGTTACATTTACGATTTACATCATCTCTTTTCGTGCTCTCCTTTCTTCTCCTTCTTATTCTTCTCTTCTTCTACTTCTTGTTTTTGTTTATTTTCTTCTTGTTCTTGTTCTTGGTCTTCTTCTTCTTTTTCTTCTCCTACTTCTTCTTTTTCTCCTTTTCTTCTTCTTCCTCCTCTTCTCCTCTTCCTCCTCCTCCTCCTCCTCTTCCTCCTCCTCTTCTCTTCTCTTCTTCCTTCTTCTTCTTCTTCTTCCTTCCTCCTCTTCTTCTTCCTCCTTCTCCTCCTCCTTCCTCTCCTCTCCTCCTCCTTCTTCTCTTCTCTCTCCTCTTCCTTTCTTCTTCTTCTTCTTCTTCTTCTTCTTCTTCTTCTTCTTCTTCTTCTTCTTCTTCTTCTTCTTCTTCTTCTTCTTCTTCTTCTTCTTCTTCTTCTTCTTCTTCTTCTTCTTCTTCTTCTTCTTCTTCTTCTTCTTCTTCTTCTTCTTCTTCTTCTTCTTCTTCTTCTTCTTCTTCTTCTTCTTCCTTCTTCAGCTTCAACTTCCTCTTCTTCTTCACCGCCTTCTTCTCATTCTCCTACTCTTCCTCATCATCCCTCTTCTTCTCCTTCTCATCCTCCCACTCTTCTTCTCCTTCTTATTCTTCTTCTTCTTCTTCTTCTTCTTCTTCTTCTTCTTCTTCTTCTTCTTCTCTCTCTTCTCTTCTTCTCTTTCTTTTCCTTTCTTCTCTTTTCTTTTCTTTTCTCTTCTTCTTCTTTTTTCCTTCTTCTTTCTTTTCTCTTCTTCTTTCTTTCTTCTTTTTCTTTTCTTTTCTTCTTTTCTTCTTCTTTTTCTTTCTTTCTTTTCTTCTCTTTCTTTTTCTTTTCTTTTTCTTTCTTCTTTTTTCTTTTTCTTTTCTTTTCTTTTCTTTTCTTTTTCTTTTCTTTTTCTTTCTTTTCTTTTTCTTTTTCTTTTTTTTTCTTTTTTCTTTCTTTTTCTTTTTCTTTCTTCTTTTTCTTTTTTTTCTTTCTTTTTCTTCTCTTTCTCTTCTTTTTTCCTTCTTCTCTTGTTTCTTCCTTTCCTTTTTCTTTGCCAACCTTGTCCAACGATTCGCAGCAAACCATCCATTGTCTGGTAGCACCTAAAGGTATAATCTGCACAAAATAAGACATTCTGGCAAAATGGGAAAAGTACCCCAGCTCGGTCAATATTGATTCAAAAATTATCGATTTGGTCTCAATCGTAGGAAACATTTTGATCTACAACTTGAGTCCAAGTATAATTTTTGAACACATCTCGCTCGGTCAATATTTGTTCAAAAATAATTAGTTTACTCACAAATTATCAATCAAAATGTTTCCTACGATTTTAAATAAAATTTATGATCTTTGGACAAATATTGATCGGGCTGGAGTCATTCTCCCATCTTGCTAGAGGGTCTTCTTTGCTTGAAAAGACGATAGCTTGAATGGAAGCAACCCAAGGTAGCTCAACAAGGTAATAAGATAAAGGTCATGTTAGAGTATAGTATGGCCAAGCAAAGAAGAGCCTCTGGCATGATGGGAAAATGACTCCAACTCGGTCAATATTGATCAAAAATCAAACATTTGATTTCAAATTGTAGGAAACGTTCAGATCTACAATTTGAGACCAAATCAACAATTTTTTAACCAATATTGACCGAGCTATAGTCATTTTCCCGTCTTGCGAGAGGCTCTTCTTTGCTTGGTCGGACAATATACATGCAGGCTCTGCTGAGTCTGTCTGACCTTCCAATCTCACCACAATGCCTGAAATTAGAGGGATTTGAAACACACATGAAGGGAGACAAGCTGTGGCTTAATCAATATGCAATGCGACAATATACAGGGTCGGACGTAAAGTATCGTCTGTCCAAGCAAAGAAGAGCCTCTGGCAAGATGAGAAAGTGACTCCAGCTCAGTCAATATTGGTTTGAAAAATATTGGTTTGGTCTCAAATTGTAGATCAGAATGTTTCCTAATATTGGGAATGATTCGATATTTTTTGAACCGATATTTACCGAACTGGAGTCATTTTCTCATCTTCCCAGAGGCTCTTCTTTGCTTGGACAGACTATAACATTTCATAGGAGCGCCGTGTGTTGTGGACGTTTCAAGATCATTTTGGAGTGGTCGATGGTGAAGTGGTGGGGGGTTGGTTGGAACATGGAGGGATGGTTCGTCTTCTTTTTCTTCTTCTTCTTCTTCTTCTTCTTCTTCTTCTTCTTCCTCTTCTTCTTTATATCCTTCTTTTTCTTCTTCTTCTCCTTTTCTTCCTTTCCTATTTTTTCTCTTCTTCTTCTTCTTCTTCTCCTTCTTCTTCCTCTTCCATTTTTCTTCTTCTTCTTCTTATTCTTCTTCCTCCTCTTCTTCTTCCTCTTCTTCTTCTTCTTCTTCTTCTTCTTCTTCTCCTCCTCCTTCACCTTCACTCTCTTCTTCTTATTCTCCTTCTTCTACTTCTTCTTATTCCACCTCCTCCTCCTCTCATTCTTCTTCTTCTTCTTCTTCTCCTTCTTCATCTCCTCCATCTTCTTTTTCTTCTTCCCCCTCCTTCTCCTTCTTCTTTATTTTCTTCTTGTTTGTTTCGTCTTCTCCTTCCTCTTCTTCTTTTTTTTCTTGTCCTTCTTCATCTTCTTCTACTTCTCCTTCTTGTAGGTTGAGTGGAAGAGGGGCTCGCATGTCTCAACTTCGCCCACAAACTCTTGTAAAATTTCCACAAAAAATTATATATTTAAAATTGTAAAATGAAATCATTTTATCTATCTTATTCTTCTTCTTCTTCTCCTCCTTCATCTTCTTTTTCTCCTTCTTCTCCTTTTTCTTTATCTTCATCTTTTTCTTCTCCTCCTACTTTCTCCTCTTCTTCTTATTTCTCCTCCTCCTCCTCCTCCTCCTCCTCCTCCTCCACCTTCCCCTTCTTCTTTTTCTTTATTTTCTTCTTCTCCTTCTTCTTCTTGTTCTTCTTCTTGAAAATGGCTGGGGAATCTAGGGATGCGGTTGGGGGATTGTTGAGGAATGGTTAGGAGATGTAGGGATTGTTAAGGGATAGCTGGCTGGTGGGGGGGGCTTGGGGTCTGTTGGGAGGGTGGGTGGTAAGATAACAGGACAGCTGACAATGGAAGTGACACCCGGAGTGATGGACGGGGCCGACACTTCAAATCTCTCCCGGTCACCAACTTGCTAACACATCACAGCTAAGCACTGCTTCACCGAATTGTATTCACCTTTACTTGATTCCATAAATTCACAAATTCACAAATTCACATTCACCATAGTCTGTCCAAGCAAAGAAGACCCTCTGGCAAGATGAGAGAATGTCTTCAACTCGTTCAAAGATTATTGATTTCATCTCAATTGTAGGAAACATACTGATCTACAAATCAATATTTTTTCAATCAATATTGACCGAACTGGAGTCATTTTCCCATCTTGCCAGAGGCTCTTCTTTACTTGGACAGACTTTACCATTGTCTCATATTTCCATTCCATTCAACACATCTCACCTCTACTTCCTATTCATCTTGTTCACTCATTCTCTTCTATTCAATCCAAGCTCTCTTTCAATTGCTCTCACCCTCTCTTACTACTTCTCCATTTTCTCTTATTGATTATTCACCTCTTCTTCTCCTTATTCTCCTTCTTATTCTTCTTCTTCTTCTTCCTCTACTTCTTCTCCTTCTTCTTCTTCTTCTACTTCTTCTCCTTCTTCTTCTTCTTCTTCTTCTCTTCTTCTTCTTCTTCTTCTTCTTCTTCTTCTTCTTCTTCTTCTTCTTCTTCTTCTTCTTCTTCTTCTTCTCTTCCTTCTTCTTCTTCTCCTTCTTCTTCTCTTCTTCTTCTTCTTCCTCTTCTTCTTCTTTTCTTCTTCTTCTTCTTCTTCTTCTTCTTCTTCTTCTTCTTCTTCTTCTTCTTCTTCTTCTTCTTCTTCTTCTTTCTTCTTCTTCTTCTTCTTCTTCTTCTTCTTCTTCTTCTTCTTCTTCTTCTTCTTCTTCTTCTTCTTCTCCTTCTCCTTCTTCTCTTCTCCTTCTTCTTCCGCCTTCTTCTCATTCACCTTCTCCGTCTTCTCCTTCCTCTCTTCTCCTTCTCATCCCTCTCCTCCTTTTATCTGCCTTCTATTCTACTCTTCTCCATCTTCTCCTCTTCTTTAAATCTATTTTCATTCACTCCATCCTCCTGATAATCTCTTGATTCCCAATGAATCCTTAGTGAAAGACTTTCAATAGGAAATAATTGTTGAAATACCTTAAAATTGTATTATTCGAGTAAATCATTCCCGAACAGCTGCTTCTTCAATAAAACATCAGGAAATGATTCAATGAAACAAAATGTTCAAGAATGCATAGATTTTGGTTGTAACTGGTTGTTCATGATTATTCAATACATCCTTATAGTCGGCGCAATCTAAGTTGACGAAAATCCCCTCCACCCGAGAAATAGCTACGTTATCATTTTGCGTGAAATTGAAACTTCTCCTAACGCAAACACATTCAACTGAATGTTAAAAAAATGACATCGTAGCTTCGGAAAAATCACGCGGTATTGTGAAACTCACTATTTTTATGATAAACCAGCTGTTCGCAGCTCGAATATCCAAGTCGATTAGCTTCAATAACTCCAATCTTTAACATACAATGATTCATGCATATACCGCTCTCCTTACTTTGAAACTCTTGAGAGGCCAAATTACGATCTTCCGACTATTTTTGACATTTGGAAAAATAATTGCAATTGTTTTTGAACAACTTTCTCGCTTTCACCACCCACTTATCTTCTCAAACAAAAAAGTTTCTAGATCATCGAAAATTTCATGTTTTTTGTTCGAGTAGACTCGACATTGACAAACATATTCATTAATTGAAACATAATTTTTGGTCGGATATAAAAAAATCAAAAACCATTAGAAAGCACGAATTCTCCTTGTAATTTTGATATAAAAACTTTATTTTTACTACAACCCATGATTGTGCGAGAGATGATATACAAAAGAAAGTAATATTTTCGCAATTTTCAATTTTTCTCATAAAAATCAAATTTCTTTTGAATCCTTCTACCTAGGAACTTTTTTAATACTACTGGCAAATGCAGGATAAAATTCTACGTCTCGGTATGGGGTTCAATCGCGAATTTGAAGATGTTTCAATTCCACACAATCTGCCAACACAGCTATTTCCCAGGTGAAGAGAAAAACAGTCAACTTAGATTGCGCGGACTATAATTTAATATTCAATATAATACAAGCCTTCTTCAGCAGGGCTCTCGCGTCGGGTGTGCGGAGTGTGCGTCCGTGCAGGGCGCCACAGCCAAGGGAGCGCCGCGGCGGCTGATGCAAAACGGGAATTAAATAAATTTCAATTGAGCTATTGGGAAAATTTTCCGTTATTTTAAGAAAAAATTATTTCACCTACAACTTGAATCCACAGGAAAGTATTTCCTCCGCATAATGAATTGATCAATTGAAAAACCACGATCAATGTACAGTGTGTTAAAAAAAAATAAATAGAGAAAAAATTGAAATAGTTTTTTTATTGTATGCTACTATAAAATGATTTTGGGCTTAATATCCGACTACTTTATATAGCCATAATTTGATTTGCAATGATTTATTCTCGTGTTGTTGATGCCTTGATAATACTGTACTAATCAAATGGAAATGGGAAAATTAGGCTACTTATGTGGTTGCGGATGATTAATGTTTTGTTCTCTTCTTTCCAGGTATGCAGAAGTTACAATTAATAGGCCTACTCACAAATTAAGTCAAAGCTTTATTGAGAGTATCCAACACGTGAGTATGATAAATGTTGATATTTTGGTATTGAAGCATGTATGAAGCAAGCCGAGAAACGATCTTCTTAAATGTATTTTCTATGGTTGGCTGATAACCACCTTACATTCTGTCGACCAATCACAAGCCAGTTCACGATAAAGACTCCTCCATATGAAAATTCTATAATTCCTACTAATATTTTTACCAAAATTTTTGTAGATTTTCAAACTTTTCTGGCAAGAGGTCGGTATTAGATCATGAATAGTTTGGGTTCTATTCCATTATTTCATCGTATGAAAAATAGAATTGATGAGTATATGATAAGAGTGCGAAATCATATTCACATCTCATTTCATACAGCAAAAAACTATTGAAGTTATACAATAAAAACATAAAAGTAAAACTGATCTCAAATTCTTTGAAAAACTTCTTCAAATATAGTAACTTGATAGAATCTTACCAGCCTGAATACATGAATAAATATTATATTAACACAAGATTGTCAATAGTAAATCAGCGTTATTGTTTTTGTATGATACACCATCCATCATTTTCTTGCTAGCAGCCATTTTCTAACACAGAACTCACGAAACACTGTTAACCAATAAGAAAAGAGGAGGCGGTGCATGAAGGCGTGTCCAGGTCATATCTGAAACATCACCTGTCAACTGCTTCCATCTACTGGTTGTATTTGAAAACTTTTCTACCCAATGTTTTCGGCCATTTTGAGAGTAGGCGGAGCTAGGAGGCGTGTCCAATGGAAGTCAAAGCAAGTCACCCTATCGCGACTGCCATCTGCTGGCTGAGTTAGGAACTATTTTAAATGTTATTCAAGAAAGATGAGCAGAGCAGTGAAATGGTTGAAATCTTCAATTTGCTTGTTATCGAGTTTCCAATTTTTTGTTAAAACATCTTTATTTCCAGTGAAATGGAATATTTATGATGATTCCCAATATTTTTCTGTGGAAAATCTATTATTCCCTCCCACTCGTGCTTTCAAACAAACTGATAAAATAGATTAATCAATAATCAAAATTTTAATATTTCTTCAGGCTTTTGCTTATCACGTATCCTATACATGAAAATACGAAACAATATGTTGGAATACAATAAGCAAGTCCCTATAATCCTTCTCGCCACACATCATGCAACATTGTTATTGCTAAACAACAATATATATAGATATATGAATAAGAAAGAATTATAAACGCCCATTTTCTAAATAAAGCAAATACTTCTATTCAACTGATTTTTGTCTAACTTATAGTGTACCTACTGCTTGACTTTAAATCGATAAGAATTCGATCCTTAACTTCAAATCAATCCAAATTTAAGAAAGTTATGAATAGAAAGCTCAATTAGTTTAGGAAAACTAGCTTATAAATTCTATGAAACCTGATTTTAGCTTTCGCAATATTAAATTTTTTTGAAATTGAAAACTTGTAAAGCATCAATGACTCTATTTCTTATAATGTAGGTGAACGATCAAAGAACATCCTTCAATACCCTAACTCATGTAGCCGTTCATTGTTGAGGGGGTTGCAATGTCAAGTAGGGGGGGGGGCACAATGCCAGTAGAAGCCCCACAATTGGTCCCGGAAATTTGACCCCACATCACTACACATGTCATTGTTAACCCCTACTTTTAGGGGCTGGTGGAGCCATTGTGATCCCCCAACATGGTAGGTGGTGGTGGGGGGGTTGCTCAGCGTGTGTGGTCGCTATTCAGGGGGACACAATTCACCGTAACGATCAGCACCGCCAATTCTGTCCCCTATTTACATCCCCTGCAACACACAGCTTCTTTTCACTCTTCTCAATTTCTGACAATCTATCGCCCCATTCATACAGGATGCAAACTGCTATAGATGGCTACAAAAAGTTAGGCGGTTTCGTTTGCTCCTTGTGCGCTACAGCAGCTGATGTTGTCGATTGGAGTAGTTATTCCGCTATGCATAGATGATGTTTCAAAAATAAGACAGAACGTCGTAAACTGATACAGAAAATGCTTCACATCATCAGTTGTTGGTCCAAGCGGAGAAGACCCTCTGGCAAGATGAGAAAATGACTCCAGCTCGCTCAATATTGGTTCAAAATCTATAAATTTGATATCAACAGTAGGAAACATTCCGATCTACAATTTGAGATCAAATCAATAACTTTTGAACTAATATTGACTGAGCTGAAGTCATTTTCTCATCTTGCCCGAGGGTCTTCTTTGCTTGGACAGACTATAGAAGGTTTCGTAACGTACAAGAGTCAGACAAAACTGCCTAGCTTTGTGGTATCAGTTATATAGTTTAATGTATCATTATCTCAAATAATTTGAAAATTATTATCTATTTCTAATTATTAAGATTTTTGGAAATTTAAAAAGTGGTGGGGGAACCCAGAAAATGTCGTAGTACAGATCAACAACATTATGATACTTTTCACTAGAAAATATTAGCGCATGCGCACTGTACTAGGATTTCTGAACTAGGTCAAATTCTTCTCTCCCCATCTGTTTTTGATTTTGCCCAAGTAGCTATGATACAACCTTTTCCTAATAACCTTGTCATTATCTATTATGTCAAATCGGATTTGATAGTGAGTTAGTAAATTTATTGCTTCATCATGATACAATATTGAAAGACGAACTCTGGCACATTCATGCCGGGTTTTTCGAAGCACACTCAAAGTTGAGGGACCCTCAAGTTTACTACACTTTACTACATTTCCTATACTCATCATAGAAAAAAGTCAGCTGTTCATCATGATTTGAGGGTCTCTCAAGTTTGAGTGTGCCTGGAAAAACCTGACATCAAAGTTGAGGGACCCTCAAGTTTTGATGAACAGCTGACATTCTCTATGATAAGTATAGGAAATGTAGAAAAGTGAAGTAAACTTGAGGGTCCCTCAAATTTGAGTGTGCTTGGAAAAACCGGGCAGAAGTGGTTTCATTCATTCAAAATTATAATCTTAACTCAAATTATAAATTAGATCACAAACGAGAGATAGACGAATCCGCGTGAGTTTTTGGCGTCAGCTGTTACAGAAACGGGGTGATAAGAAAGATTATTGTTCTGAATATGGGAGAGAATTGAGAAGATTGGAGAGAAAAAAAGAGAGGTGGAATCAACAGGAGAAAAGATCAGGAGGAAAAGAAGAAGAAGGCTTATTTCTTAACTCTTAAGAAATTAACTCTTAATTCTTAACTTTTATTGTGAAAAGTTGTACTAAGTGTACTATAATGAAAGTTAAAAGAGTTGGATTCTAAAGGAAAAGTTAAATGTCGGTGATTGTGTAAATCCTACCAAAATCTAAGAAATGGCGATCAAAAATCGCAAGTGATGAATTTGTGTTTAGTAGCGATTTTGCGATTTTTGATCGCCATTTCTGAGATTTGGGTAAGATTTACACAACCACCGCCATTTAACTTTTACTTTAGAATCCGACTCTCTTCAACTTCCATTAATAAAGAATACAATTTTATGATTCCTTATCCAGTTATAACTTTTATTGTTGAAAAATGGCGTTTTCTAGCATATTTTTTCAATTATCTCAATAACCGTTGAACTTACAGACTTCAGACTAGTTTGATTGAATTCCACAGCAAATTTTACATGGAATTGCTTATTTTAGAACCTCAGTAGCGCCTCTAAAAAATTAGAAAAATGAATATTTTTTGAAAAATCTCAATTTTCCACCATTGTTATCTCGGTAACAAAGCGTTTTTGGGGTTGGTCCCATGGAACTTTTCTGTCTACTTGGTGTAAGGAATCAGCCTGAGAAGTATTGCACATTCCTCCTGAATCACCCTGTATATAAAGTGTAATAAGGCGAATTTGAAGCTGGCAAATTGCATAATGAAAGATCATAGAGCTATTACAATTATTAGCGTATGCCATATTTGCTGGTCCTGAGAAAACGTTCCACCGGCAATATAACCTCAATAATTATTCTCGGAAGGAAATTGAGGTGTCTCTTGAAATAATTCAGATTATAGAGTGATAGTCTGAATGTGTAGAGATATAGAAAAATCTATATCTTTTGAGGAAGAAGTTAGGACTCTTGGTCCTCTCTACCGCACAACGTGAAGCGGAGATGGGGAGAGATGAAATGGTAGAGGAAACCAAGGTGTAAGGAAGAGTAAAAAGATAGAAGAAGAATGAAAGAAATGAAATGAATGAAGAAATGAAAAAAGAATGAAATGAAGGGTTTGAGAGAGAGGAAGCGATTTCGAGATAGTCTGTCCAAGCAAAGAAGACATTCTGGCAAGATGGGTAGATGACTCCAGCTTGGTCAACATTGGTTCAAAAACTACAAATTCGATCCCAAATTGTAGTAGAAATCCTGATCTACAATTTGAGATCAGATAAATAATTTTTGGATCAATATTGATTGAGCTGCAGTCATTCTCCCATCTTGCCAGAATGTCTTCTTTGCTTGGACGGACTAGAATGTTCAGAAAATTGCAGACGCGGAGAATATATTGTCAGAAGTGAATACTCGTTATAGGATTGTCAGAATGGAAGGGCAGAATCGTTGCTGGTGGGGTTTTTGTCGACAATTGGGTTTTGCACATCAAACCGAGTCGCATACAATTTTCTGCTATCAGAGTGTGTCAATCGCATGCAAACGATTTAGGACCCCTGAATGGGTGATAGATATAAAGAGATTGAGGAGATGATGATGGAGAAGGAGGAGAAGAAGAAGAAGAAGAAGAAGGAGAAGAAGAAGAAGAAGAAGAAGAAGAAGAAGAAGAAGAAGAAGAAGAAGAAGAAGAATGAGATTAAGGATATGAAGAAGCTGATGAAGAAGAAGAAGATTGAGAAGATGATGATCATGAAGAAGAAGAGGAAGAAGAATAAGAAGAAGACGAAGATAATGAAGGGGAAGAAGATAATGAAGGAGAAGAAGAAGGAGGAGAAGGAGAAGGAGGAGAAGGAGAAGGAGAAGAAGAAGAAGAAGAAGAAGAAGAAGAAGAAGAAGAAGAAGGAGAAGGAAAGAAGAAGAAGAAGAAGAAGAAGAAGAAGAAGAAGAAGAAGAAGAAGAAGAAGAAGAAGAAGAAGAAGAAGAAGAAGAAGAAGAAGAAGAAGAAGAAGAAGAAGAAGAAGAAGAAGAAGAAGAAGAAGAAGAAGAAGAAGAAGAAGAAGAAGAAGAAGAAGAATAAGAAGAAGAAGAGGAAGAAGAGGAAGAAGAAGAAGGAGATTAAGGAGAAAAGATAGAAGAAGAAGAATAAGAGAAAGAAGAAGGAGAATGTGGAGAAGGAGAATAAGGAGATTGAAGAGAAGAAGTAGAAGAAGAAGTTGATGAAGGAGAAGAAGTAGAAGAAGAAGATAATGAAGGAGAAGAAGAAGAAGTGGAGGAAAAAGAAGAAGAAGAAGTGGAGGAAGAAGAAGAAGAAGAACACGAATCGATTCTTGCCGATTGGGACACGAGATCGGAACACCTTTTGGTCACTGACGGCTCTTACCCACGAAGCAGGTGAAGTGCCCATATCTTTTACTGCACAGCACTTCACCTGTTTCGTGGTCAAGAGCCGCCAGTGCTTTTTGTATAGATATAATAGAGGCCTCCCATATTCATGCATAATAATCTATTTCTGTATTGTCATCATTGGAAGCTCCATTATAGAGAGTTTTCACACATACAACACTGTGCTTGATAATGAAATGGTGATTGAATTCAGAAATATTGCACAAAATGTATTACTGCGATTAAAAGTTCAATTTATTACAAAATACTTCTACCCACACAAAGCTCTTACTGGAATAGCACTAAAATTGATTTTTGAAAATTGGCCGAAAATAGATTGTCAAATAATGTGACTACGAAGAATGGGGTACACTAAATTTTTCTACTAAAAACTTCCTCACTATATAAATAAAACAATAAATTGGACCTCAGTTAGATATCTAGTTTCATTAATTAATAAATTTCTCATCAATTGAGTTTCATCAAGTTGAAATCAATGCACATGTTTCAACAAAACTGATGACTCTCTTTTTTTTCATTTTAAATTCTCGCACCCTCTCCTCCTCAAACTCTCACTTACTCTCTCTGTCATTCTCTCGCATCTCGTCTATCAGTCACTCTTTGTCTTTTCCCTCTTTCACTATTTTACCTCCTCTTTCACTTTTTTAATCACCTCTTTTCACTTTTGTACTGTCTTCATCACTCTACTCCTTTCTCTTTTCTACTCTTCTTTACATTATTCTCTCTCTCTCCCACTCTCCCTCATCGACTCTATCTCTCTCTCACACACACAAACATTGTATTCCAAGTTTATTCTCACTCTCTCTTTTCTTTCTCTGTCTCTCACATATACATTGTTTTCGGGTCACGGCGCCGATTTTTCGTATAAAATGTGCTTCGTTAGTTCTACACTCGTCCACCAGTCAGCGCTGTTGATAAATTAATAAAAACATTCCAGTTTTATTGGGGCAATAAAGCGTGCCCTCGCTATAGTCTGTTCAAGCGAAGAAGACACTCTGGCAAGAAGGGAAAATTACTCCAGCACGGTCAGTATTGATTCAAAAATTATCAGTTGGGTCTCAAATTGTAGAAAAAATTCTGCTCTACAATTTTAGACCAAAATCAAAATTTTTGAAGAAAAATTGATCAAACTGGAGTAACTTTCTCACCTCGCCAGAGTGTCTTCTTGAACAGACTAAAGCACTGTCCACTTCTGCAGCAACAACAGTTGAGTCTTGTTTTTTGGCACTGGCGGCTCGTGCCCACCAAACAGGTGAAGTGCTGTACGGTAAAAGATACGGGCACTTCACCTATTTCGTGGGCACGAGCCGCCAGTGCGTTTTGGATGGTTTCGTGATTTATTCGTGATCCCCTGTTGGAGCGCTATTAGTGACCGTGAAGCACCGTGGCCATTCCCCTACAGAGTGGTTACAGAACGTTTGAGAATTTTGTATGGGTTCACGCATTGTCTATCAGTCACTATTTGGCTCTGTATTTCTCTCTTACTCAAGTAGTCTCTTTATCTGTCCACTTCTGCTGGGTTGAGTGGGAAAGAGGGCTCCTGTGCCTCAACTTCACCCACATCACTTGTGTGGTACAAAGTGGAAAATGAAGACATTATTTTATCTATCCATCTATCTATTTTTCTTCCCCTCTTCTTTACCACTCCTCGGATTCTTCTCCACTCCTTCTCACTCACCTCTACTCTTTTTTCCATTTTTCGTTTTTAAAAAAAGGTGAAGTGGGAGTGGCTTGCATGCTTCAAATTCGCTCACAAAACTCATCTAAAGAGCACTGCCGGCTCGTGCTCTCGAAAAAGGTGAAGTGCTGTACAGTAAAGGATACGAGCACTTCACCTGTTTCGTGGGTACGAGCCGCCAGTGGTAGAGATAAGATTTCTTAAAAGATTTTGTAGTAAGAGCTCAACCCCTGAAAAAACCTCAATAATAATTCGTAAGGGAACAATGTAGACCTATTCCAGTCCCTTCAATGATTCGTAACTATTTTTCAGCTGCAGGTTTACATCACATTCTAAAATTCGTAGTAAAATCAGTGATAACACGCTATAATTTGTAGTTACAAAACTTTCATTAATTTCATTATTATAATTGATTATTTATTTATTATAATATTTATTTATTTATATTTATTTTATTTATTCAAGAGATTACAATGAAGGGTAAAAACACAGGCAATTCAGCCCAAAGCGTTCTTTTCCCAAATTTAGATGGATAAAAAATATAGGTTATGTTCATTTGTTAATTAGGCAATACTGTCAAGCTCAATCCTCCAGTGATAATCGCAAAATAGATCAAAGCCATCTTCCGATGATATACGATTTTCGATTCAGTTCAGTGTATGACGCAGTAGGGCCTACATGTAATATTTTCACCGAATCGATACAGGAGGTTGAAATTTGATAATTAGCTAGTAAACACTTTCCCATACAAGTATTTTAGAATAATATTGTCCTAGTAAAAAATACGAACCAATAGGTTCAACTAAAAACGTTTAGGCTGATCATTGTGCTTCAAACACAATCTCGAAGCAGTTCGGAATCTGATGAGAATGACTTCCATTACAAACAAACAGCTAGTTCAACTAGCGGCTCGTGCCCAAGAAAAAGGTGAAGTGCCAGTATCTTTTACTGTACAGCACTTCACCTGTTTCATGGGCGCGAGCCACCAGTGGCTAGTTGTCTCTATTCAAATTTAACTATGAGGATGCGGTAATGACCATTCTCGTAATCAGTGTCGAAGATAACAGCGAATAATTTTCTGTTTATAAAATAATCTGTTTATTGCACTATGATATAATTCTCCAACTTGAATACAAGCTTCTCCTTTATCAAGTTAAAACTCTCTGTATTTTCATAATTAATATTATTTCAGCCTTTATCGGTCTAATACTAGAATAATATCATTGCTCTAATGTTTTTTAGATGTGCGATAGCTGCAAGGCTTATGCCAGACCTTATTGGTCTGATACCAGAGTGAGAACCATGGAATAGTCTAATATGAATTGGAGGAACAACATATTACTATCATACGCTACTATTCCTTCAGGTTTAGCCTATTATTAAAATAATAATGAATAATGAATAATGAATAATGAATAATGAATAATGAATAATGAATAATGAATAATGAATAATGAATAATGAATAATGAATAATGAATAATGAATAATGAATAATGAATAATGAATAATGAATAATGAATAATGAATAATGAATAATGAATAATGAATAATGAATAATGAATAATGAATAATAAATAATAAATAATGAATAATGAATAATGAATAATGAATAATGAATAATGAATAATGAATAATGAATAATGAATAATGAATAATGAATAATGAATAATGAATAATGAATAATGAATAATGAATAATGAATAATGAATAATGAATAATGAATAATGAATAATGAATAATGAATAATGAATAATGAATAATGAATAATGAATAATGAATAATGAATAATGAATAATGAATAATGAATAATGAATAATGAATAATGAATAATGAATAATGAACAATGAACAATGAATAATGAATAATGAACAATGAACAATGAATAATGAATAATGAATAATGAATAATGAATAATGAATAATGAATAATGAATAATGAATAATGAATAATGAATAATGAATAATGAATAATGAATAATGAATAATGAATAATGAATAATGAATAATGAATAATGAATAATGAATAATGAATAATGAATAATGAATAATGAATAATGAATAATGAATAATGAATAATGAATAATGAATAATGAATAATGAATAATGAATAATGAATAATGAATAATGAATAATGAATAATTAATAATGAATAATGAATAATGAATAATGAATAATGAATAATGAATAATGAATAATGAATAATGAATAATGAATAATGAATAATGAATAATTCATTCTCATTCATAACAGCTTGATTGTGGACGTTGCATCAAGTTGCACTGGACTATTTTCATACGTTGCATTCTTCACTGGAATAATATCGTAGCTTCAACGTTTTTGAAGTATGTGATAGCTGATAAGAGAATCGTGTGACGCGTGATAAGAGAACAACCAACGACAATGCATCGTAATAAGGAAATAGCGCCTCTAAAGTCTGCCCCAACTAAGAAGACATTCTGTCAAAATGGGAGAATACCTCCAGCTTGGTCAATATTGGTTCAAAAATTATGAATTTGAACTCAAATTGTAGAGCAGAATGTTTCCTACAATTTGAGACTAGATTCATAATTTTAGAACCAATATTGACCGAGCTACAGTCATTTCCCCATCTTGCCAGAATGTCTTCTCTGCTTGGACAGACAATACGATTCGTGACAGCCGGCTCATGTTTATTCAAAAGTGGCGCAAAAACAAGATTTGTTCTCGGCTGCTAACAAATCTCCGGATCAAAAGCTGCTCCGGCTCCCGGAGCGAGAGTGTGTCTCGAAATCCGTGACCGTGGGGGGGTGGAAGGGGGTCTTGTTTGGTTTGCGTCGCGTCCCGTGGGGGAAACTCAAGGAAAGAAACTACACTCTGTCCAAACAAAGAAGACATTCTTGTTGGGGGAAATCACTACAGCTCGGTCAATATTGGTTCAAAAGTCTTGAATTTGGTCTAAAATTGTAGAAAATATTCTGCTCTACAATTCGAAACCAAATTCACAATTCTAGAAACAATATTGACCGAGCTGTAGTCATTTTCCCAGCTAGTCAGAATGTCTTCTTAGCGTGGACAGACTTCACTCGAGTACGTGACTTCCTCGCAGCTGGCTTACTTCAAACAATGCGAGTCGGTCCAGACTGGAGAGAAAAGGATTTGCTGAGAAGAAGTTGACATCAGGACCGATTTACAGAGATGTGATAGTGTGTGTGACTGATCGAAATGTTCACATCACGAGTGAAACGTTCCCTGGTAGATCAGAAAGCTATCCAACTGTTTTCAAGTTACAATTGCACCGGCGGCTCGTACCCACAAAACAGGTGAAGTGCCCGCATCTTTTACTGTACAGCACTTCATCATTTTCGTGGACAATAGCCGCCAGTGTACAATTGTAGAGAATTCGTTTTAATATTATGCAGAATGTTTTTACCGCTCTCAAGTTTCCAGTAGGCTATGGAGAATTCTTGATTATTGTAACTTAATACAATAACGGGTGGCTCGTTGGAGGAGTGGTAAAGCGCCGGTCTGATAACTAGGTGGACCCTGGTTCAAGTCCCAAGCGGGGAAACAATTTTTGACCACAGCACAATCACATAAATACGGCCACCCCGTCTTTCGGAGGAGACGATAAGCCGTCGGTCCCGACTACATAGTCGTCATCTATCATCCATTTCATTACCCACGCACAAGCCTAAGAGCTCATGTGGGCTTCACCCTCATAAACAAACAAACAAACAAACTTACACTTCAGCTATCGATCTGTTTTCTGTACTAGCATATAGAATTCAAAAATATTTTGAAAAAAATGTTTCATCACGAATAAGAAACAGTTCTTGGTGGATCAGAAAGCTAGCAGTGGGGTATTCAATTTTCCAGCATTGAAAGTTGATAAATAGGTACAAACCAAATATATGTACAAGGTCGAAATGCTTTTTTGTTTCAAAATTTTGTTTAGTGGTAGACCAGAAAGCTATCAATCAGTTTGAAATAGAGAATTTATAAATATTCTATATTCATCTGAAATTAAATATTTTATTTATAGATGTCTCGTGAGAAGAGAAAAAGTTTCACGTTTTCAATAGACTTTACTGAATCAATAAAGTCTTGAAATGTTCATATTATTGAATAAATGTTTAAAATACTAATATTGAATGTACATATTGTTATGGAATTCAATAGTGTCTGACGACCTTGAGACAGTAGGACGACAAGGATGGACAAGGTGGGGATGGGGAGGCTTTGTGTCAACAAACAAGCGCATTGTTGTGTAAACAAAAGACTCATCCAGAACGTTCTCGAAGTGATTATGCCAGAACCTTCTAGCATTCTCTTGTTTATTCTTAGAAGCCTATATATTCGGAATGTTTGGGTTTACCAGTCAGTTGTACTTTAACAATCAAATGAGTGTGTGTCAGTTCTGTGTCAGTTGTATTGTGTGATAGACAAGCCGGACGTTGTATATAGACACTCTATAGTTATATTCATTCTGTCAGTTCTTATTTCTTCTAGTGTAACGTGATAAAGACTGTTCTCATTTCTTAATTCAGTGCAGTGTTAATCTTAGTAGAATTTGTATTGTGAAACGTTATAAACTCTTGTGCTATCTTCTGTTCCGTTATAGTTTATCTTTTTCTAGTGTGTTATAGTAGTGTAATTAATAAAGTTAATCAGTATAAATTGCCTCAAGTCTTTTATTATAGTGGAAACCCGTAACAATTGGTGTCAGAAGTTCGGATGTAGCTATTGATTGAGGCAATTTTATGAACTAGTACCTTTGCAAAGTGAACTATTATTTTCAATTGATTAAACCGTTATCTTTGTGTGTGAACTTTATTTTCGTGTGTGAACTTTGTCTTCAAGTGAGTGAACTGTGATCTTCAAGTGTGAACATCTTGTGTGTGAACTCTATTCTCTAAGAGTGAATGTTACTCTTCTGTACATATTTGTGAACTGTGTAAGATTTGTGGAAAGTGAACTGAAATGGCAGGGAAAGGTGTGAAGCTCACTAGTTTAAAAGTAAACCAACTGAAGCAAGAGCTTGAGGAGCGAGAACTGGAAACAAATGGGGTAAAATCTATTCTACAAGATAGACTCCGGGAAGCACTGCTGGCCGAGGGTCAGGACCCAGATACCTTTTTGTTTGAAACAGATTTGGGAGCTCTGGTGAGTACATTGGAGAGTAAAATGGAAGAAAATAAAACATCTTTGGAGAGTAAATTTCAATTGGTTGAAAGTAAAATGGAAGAAAATAAGTCAGCTTTGACAAATTTGGAGAGTAAAATAGAAGAAAATAAAACATCATTGGAGAGTAAATTTGAATCTTTGAAAGAAACATTTGAAAGAAAACTACAAGAAAATAGTAAAATTTTGGAAGATAAATTTGAAACAAAACTTAAAATCATGGAAGATAAATTTGATAAAAAGATTAAAGAGCTGCAAAATAATAACACTAGTGGAGCAAGAGCAACCTTGGAGGTGGATGATAATGCTTATCTAGCTCCTGTTCCCCCCAGAAGAAAATTCAAATTTGACAATTCCACATTATTGTACTACTTTTGTACCCTTTTGTAACACTTTTGTACACTTTTGTACCCCAACCCTAACCGAGTTATGAGCAAAATAAAAAGGGGGAACAGGTGGACACTCTCCTCCCCCCTACATCAGAGAGGAAATCTAACAATGCCACATTATTGTACTACTTTTGTACCCTTTTGTAACACTTTTGAAAACTTTTGTACCCCAACCCTAACCGAGTTATAGGCGAAATAAAAAGGGGGGAACAGGTGGACACATTTCCCCCTTTCATGATAGGGGAAATCTGACAATGCCACATTATTGTACGACTTTTGTACCCTTTTGTAACACTTTTGTAAACTTTTGTACCCCAACCCTAACCGAGTTATGAGCAAAATAAAAAGGGGGAACAGGTGGACACTCTCCTCCCCCCTACATCAGAGAGGAAATCTAACAATGCCACATTATTGTACGACTTTTGTACCCTTTTGTAACACTTTTGTAAACTTTTGTACCCCAACCCTAACCGAGTTATGAGCAAAATAAAAAGGGGGAACAGGTGGACACTCTCCTCCCCCCTACATCAGAGAGGAAATCTTACAACGCCACATTATTGTACAACTTTTGTACCCTTTTGTAACACTTTTGTAAACTTTTGTACCCCAACCTTAACCGAGTTATGAGCAAAATAAAAAGGGGGAACAGGTGGACACTCTCCTCCCCCTACATCAGAGAGGAAATCCAACAATGCCACATTATTGTACGACTTTTGTACCCTTTTGTAACACTTTTGTAAACTTTTGTACCCCAACCCCAACCGAGTTATGAGCAAAATAAAAAGGGGGGATCAGGTGGACACTCTCCTCCCCCCTACATCAGAGAGGAAATCTAACAATGCCACATTATTGTACTACTTTTGTACCCTTTTGTAACACTTTTGAAAACTTTTGTACCCCAACCCTAACCGAGTTATAGGCGAAATAAAAAGGGGGGAACAGGTGGACACATTTCCCCCTTTCATGATAGGGGAAATATGACAATGCCACATTATTGTACGACTTTTGTACCCTTTTGTAACACTTTTGTAAACTTTTGTACCCCAACCCTAACCGAGTTATGAGCAAAATAAAAAGGGGGGAACAGGTGGACACTCTCCTCCCCCCTACATCAGAGAGGAAATCTAACAATGCCACATTATTGTACGACTTTTGTACCATCCAAAAGAAGGTGGGCACGGCGATCGGCGCGGCTGACATCGACCGGTGCCACCATGTTAGACGCCGGACCCTTGCTCACCATGCAACTCCGCCGCAGCGACCCAGACAGATAATCGTCAAACTTGTACGATACCAGGATCGTCGTCACGTTATTACAAATAGGCGCAAGCTGGCGGGAACTCAAATTTCAATCCACAAGGACCTGACTCAGAAAAGATGTTTATTCCTAATACAAGTGGCTGAATAAGTGGGGTTCAGAAACGTTTGGTAGCATGTTGGTAGAGTGATATGGAAGGAGAATGGTAAGTTCGTGTCACAGTCATGTTATAACCCCAGTAATGAGCACGGTGATGAAGCACCTATTTCTCCACTACATTATACTGAGTAGAAAAATTGATGAACACTTACTTGGCTTACTCAATGTAGATAGTAGTCTATATTTCGTATTCAAAATTTTTTTACAATGAATAATGATTATCCATCTTTAAAATTAATTAATCTTACAGAAGGTATAAGGAGACAATTAATTTACATAAGTTCCAAAGTAATAAATCAAATTCCAAATTATTTTCTCACAAACTCGAGATGCAGCAAACAGACTAAACTAGATATAAAAAACTGGATTAAGAGTAACTATTTTTTTGACATGTAGGAACTAGAGTTTTGCTATTTGATTTTTTGCAACTAAATTCCTTTAGCCTTGCCTTTTTTTCTCTGTGTCTGCTTTAGTAATAAGTGAAACTTTTGATTTTGTTATTAGTAAAAAGTTTTTTTTTTATCAAGTGGACTCGCTTACCTTTCCCTTTTCTTTATTTTTTCAGTTTCATTTTATACTACCTTTTTTTCTTTTTTACATTCTTCTACCTGCCTATTACATGGGGAACCATAGTTGGCTAGGTATTTCCCCTCCATCTTTTTAAGCACACCCCACCACAGTAATTGTTGAATTTGTTAATAATGTATTATTTTGTTATTGTGTTTTACTATTTTTTGTATTATATTATTCATTGTGTCTTTATGTGTGTTCAAATTGAAATAAAATTGAATTGAATTCATATTATTCTAATTAATTCTATGCAAGTCGATTTATTTGGCTAGAGTGTATCATCGTGCATAAGGCTACGTCTTACAATCTATTTGACTTCAATAATTATTATAGTCATAATAGAAATACTATGTGTGTACCCACTGTTGATCATTTACGTAGAATGATAATAGTTGTTATAACCATAACAAATCAGTATGCTTCAATCATGGATTAATCTACCCCTTTGAAACTTGCTCTTATTTCTATCAGTGAAAATTATCTACACTTAACTTCTGTATAACTGTATAAGGATTACGAATTGAATTAATTATTATGAATTGTTTTGACTCTATATCATATCTACTCAGTACGGCTTTCTTGATTGAGCTCGATCTATGATTTATTTCTATCATTTTTTTCTGCAATTTTCTATTTTATTATTATTTCCATCAATTATTACTTATCTTTAATATCAAGATTACTATTAATTTTCAATATAATAATGAATGATTTCCATGATTGTAGATTTAAATAAATGTTCATGTGAATCTGGACTTTGCTTTAAAGCACTTTGGATTGTTGAGTTATAAACATGTAGACTGATTAATTCAACTGACTTTGAGTTAAAACTCCATTCATGATACTGGCTTCACATGATTGTAAACCATGACTTTTCCAATAATGTAATAGCACAATATTATGATTACTTTTTATGCTTATCAATGGAAATTTTCCATGAATGTAAATGTAAATTTATAAATGTCATGTAAATTAATAATTTACTTGAGAGCACTATGAATAATGTAATGTAGTTATAAACATGTAAACAATAAACTTGTCAGACTTTGAGTTGAAAATTTCCTATGATATATGTTTCACATTATTGTAAACTGTAAATATTTTAATAATGTATTAACACAGTATTATGGTTAGTATTTATTTTTGATAATGGAGGATTTTCCAGGAATGTTGAAGTTGATTTCACTTGAGAGTAGCCTACCATGAATAATGTAATGTAGTTATCCTATTATATTAAGCGAGAAATTTCTGTATGTATGTATGTATGTTTGTATGTGGAACCACGGATCTAGAAAAGGGCTCTAACGATTTCCTTGAAATTTGAAATTTAATATAACCGTGATGGAAAAATAAGATTGCACCAGGTTTCATGTCCAGGAAAACTCTCTGGCAGGATTAATAAAAAAATTTAATATTCCTTCAGGAATAGTCTCTAGTACTGCATATAATGGCTGTTATCATTAGTTGACATTCAAGTCTATAACACATGTACATGTCAAAAAATTGTGAGAGGTGATCAATTTTGAATTAATTTTCTACAATAACACATTCAAGTAATTCACCAGTTCTGCCGCATACAGCTTCAGAGTGCAGCTTGGTACCAGATATTGCAAATTAAGACTGATTAAATTTACTGATTTCGATTACTTTTCTCATGATAATGATATGTTTCACATTATTGTGAACTATGATTATTATAGTGATGTATTCACATAACTATAATCATTATTAAATAATTTTAGAGTATGAAATAAATTCTATTTTTAATAATCGAGGACTTCTCTTTACGTAATCAAATGTTAATGAGAATATAGATTTTACTTGGGAGCACTATGAATAATGTTATGTAGTTTAAACACGGTAGGCCTATTCATGAAGATATTACCGTTATAATTATATCATAATTACCGTGGTTATAAACATGTGGACTGTTGGGGTGTAATGTTAGTTCGCCTCCTCACGGTGCACCCTGGATAACGCTAAATGAGCTAACGCTAACTGGTGGTCAGACAAACTATTGTTCTCCTGACCACACACGACACAACTCTACGTTTTCGGAATTTGCAAATGAATAATAATAAACCCAACAGTCCTTCTAAGGACTACCCGACTAGAAATCTTGGGCCTTCTGTCCGAATTTGTCATTTAAATGTAGAGAGTATAAGTTATTCTAAGAGCCAGTTTTTATCAAAAATTTTAAAACAAGACAATATTGATCTGGTCGCAATCCAGGAAACACACTGTGACAGTGAAGAAAAACTGAAGAAAAGAGGAAGGATACCTGGCTATGATTTGCTCGGTGCCACATACCATCATGTATATGGTGTTGCCACTTATGTGAGATGCAATGTGGATAATGCTACCCTGATTTCCACCTCATCAGACAACGATATTCATTCTGTTGTAGTCAAAATAGGAAGCTTCACAGTGACAAACATCTCCAACCACCAGGCATTGTATGGCCACCTGCAGTGATACCAATACAACCACATCCAGCAGTCTACATGGGTGACTTCAATAGCCACCATGAACAGTGGAGATATAAGTCATCTGACAGAAATGGTGAAGCGGTGGTGGAATGGGCTGAGGATGGGAATCTGAATTTAGTATTCGATGCTAAAGATAGGTTCACTTTCAGGTCAGCAGCATGGCAGCGGGAGTACAATCCAGATCTATGTTTTACTTCAAGCGATAGCAAAGGCCAACCACTGCCAGCCACCCGGAAGGTTCTCTTTGACTTCCCCCACAGCCAACATCGTCCGGCTCTCATAGAAATAGGCACCCAAATCCCACTTGTGACATCTACACCCCAACCGAAATGGAATTTCAAAAAAGCGGATTGGAAGAGATTCTCAACAGAGCTGGATAAATGCCTGGGTTGGATACCGCCAACAAGCAATTGTAGATTCATTGGAGCTGTTAAAAGCACTGCTAAAAAGTGCATCCCAAGAGGGTACCATTGGGAATACATTCTGGGATGGTCTCAAAACAGCAATGAATTGTATCAAACATTTTTGGAGACTGGTGACCAAATTGTGGCTGATGAGCTACTCCACAGCCTTGATGAAGCAAGGAAAGAGAAATGGGTGGAGACGGTTGAGAGTATGAACTTTCAAACCTCAAGCCATCAGGCATGGACTTTGCTGAGGAAACTGGGGAGTGGAGCACCCATGAAGAGACAAAAAACAGATGTTTCAGCAAATACCATAGCGTCTCACTTGGTGCAACATCCAAAGCAAGAATAGACAAGGCACATACAATTGAAATAAAACAAAAACTGAGATGCCTGAAAAAAGAGGCAACAGAGAGTGAATATAGCCAGCCTTTCACTTCACAGGAAATAGGATTGGCACTCAAGTCTGTAGCCTCCAGAAAAGCACCAGGGTTTGACAGTATCAACCCAGAATTCCTAATAAATTGTGGAAAGTATGCAAGGGTTTGGTTGGCTGGATTTTTCACTGATATAATGCAAACTGGTATCATACCCAAAGAGCTCAGGCAATCAAAGATCATAGCAATCTTGAAGCCAGGAAAACCTGCAAACTCACTCAAGAGCTACAGACCAATTGCATTATTATCAGTAATATACAAATTATTGGAGCGGCTGATTTATAACAGGATTAGCCAGAAAGTATTTGAAAGTATCCCAATTGAACAAGCTGGATTCAGACCTCACCAAAGCTGTGTTGACCAGGTTCTCTCACTCACAACGGGCATTGAAGCCGGATTTCAGAAAAAGCTGAAAACCTCTGCTGCATTTATTGATTTATCAGCAGCATATGACACTGTGTGGAGAGAGGGCATGATATACAAGCTCCTCAAAGTGATAAACTGCAAAGTGACAGCTCGACTCCTGAACAATATGCTGAGTGACAGAGCTTTCAAAGTCATCCTGGGCTCTGATATAAGTACACAAAGTAAACTCAGGAACGGCCTGCCTCAAGGCTCTGTGCTTGCCCCACTCTTGTTTAGTCTGTACATTGCAGACATGCCAGAGACAACATCAAGGAAATATGGCTATGCTGATGATTGGGTGTTGACAAATCAGAGTGGGTCGTTTGAGGAGATGGAGAAGACTCTCACAGCTGACTTGGGGAAACTGGGAAAATACTTTCATACATGGCGTCTCCAACCAAATGCCAGTAAAACCGAGGTGTCATGCTTCCATCTGAGTAACAAAGATGCTAACAGGGAGCTTCGCATACAATTTGAAGACAAGTGGCTCACTCATTGCAAAACACTTAGATACTTGGGCATAGTACTTGACAGGACGCTTTCTTTCAAGGAGCATCTTACAAAAACGGCGGAGGAGTTGAAGTCCAGAAACAATATCATCCAGAAGCTCTGTGGAACTTCTTGGGGAGCTTCAGCATCTACATTGAGCTCATCAGCCCTGAGTCTTGTGTTTTCAACTGCTGAGTATTGTGCACCTGTGTGGCTGAATAGCTCGCATGTGCGTAGGGTTGATGCTCAGTTGAATTACTCAATGAGGATGGTTGCTGGTGTCATAAAGTCAACACCTACAGAATGGCTCCCGGTACTGAGTCATATTCCACCCCCCAACCTCTGACGCATGAATGCTCTAACAAGAGAGTTCAACAAGATCCTACAAAATCAAAACTTGCCAATACATGAGGATATAGAACATGTTAATCAAATCTGCCTGCCATCTTGGAAGCCTCCCACCAGAACTGCATTAAATGCTCTTGATGGTGGATTCAGTTTGACAGACGCCTGGCAACAAGAGTGGCATGCAAGGCAAATCAATCTTGTCCCATGTATCACCCAAAGGCCACCAGGTTTCGATTTGTCACGCAAACTGTGGTCGACTCTTAACAGGATGAGAACTCAGCACGAAAGATGTGCTTATGCGTTGCATAATTGGGGAAAGGCTCCATCGCCCTTTTGTGAGTGTGGCGCAGTCCAAACCATAAGACACATTGTAGAAGAGTGCACAAGAACTGCTTATGAGGGCAGGTTGGATGACTTCCTGGTAGCGACGCCAGATGCAGTGGCTTATTTAAATAGTTTAGAAATATTTATATAACTTTTTTTTTTTTAAATAACCCTTTTTATTTGTGTTCCACCTATTTAAGCTTCTGACTAAGATGACTTCATTGTTGATATGTGTGACTTATGTTAGATAACATAAAGATTTGTGTCGTGGCGCCATACGCTAAATAAAAATAAAATGTGGACTGTTAAGCCATGTGGTTTTCAAACTTTTTTTTTATTTTAAGTTCGCGACGCCCTCGATCAGGAGAATAACTTCAGCGCCTCCCCTGTGTGAGTTTCATATCTATGACTTGTTATCTTATCTCTAACCATTGAAAGGTGTCTTTTCACGAATGTTTTTGTTATTTTCAATCTGAAAAGTGTTTAAATGACAGGAATAAATCCTAATTCCTAACGAATATAAATCATATGGAAATTAGCTGATAAATCCATTGAAGTAAGAAGTACACTTCACGTAACTTACGGTACTTGAACTTTTATTGAGATATTACCGAAAATATACTAGAATCACAATTCATCAAAAATTTAATATAAGAACATAACACCGCAATAAAAAAAACATTTATTAGAATATAACTGGATATAGAATTTACAATTACCAGAATTTTAAATTGATAAATTTTTTATATTTATTGTGAAATGATAAAACAATACATAATAATTTAATGATGTGGGAGTGGAAAACACTAGCCCTACTATTCACTCCCATGAATTTGGATTAGAATATGAAGAAAAATTATATCATCATGGACCGGTCTACAATACAAACAGTGACTCAGTTGAATTCTTGTAGAGCCTTATTGTTTAATATTGTTGAAGTAGGTCACAATTAAGTAACTATTCCTGCATTATCCCAACTCCTTTGACATCAAGATCCAAAACACAGGAATTAGTGAAGAAGATAATTATATAAAACTTCATTTTAACGTTATATTACGTTATTAAACATGTCAATAAGTTGTATAATTTCTTCTCTTATAGACAAGTTCAATAGGGGTTGTTAATAATGGAATTTTTAAAACTCAGATTCTAAAAAATTCCGTGATGCCCCTAAGAGCCGCGACACACAGTTTGAAAACCTCTGGAGCCAAATAGCCTACTCATTTTATAAAGACTGAAATTCGATGAAAAAAATGTATTATAATAGGCCTGTTCTTATTGTTGGTAATAATAGATGATTGCAACATCTATGTTTAAATTATGATAAACAAGTGCATTAAGAGTTCAATCTAGTAATCAATAATTATTTGTAATGATTGCAATTGTCTTTGTTAAACAAAAATAATACCTGATTAAAATTATATGAACCATTGTATTTTTCAATTCTTTATCCTGGTTAGTTTTCCACATGCCCTATCTCATTTTATTATAACTACAGCTCCATGGACTGTAGAACTTGCATGCAAACTTCCAACTCTCGAAGTTAACTTCAACTTTAGCTTCAATAACTTATTTATTCAGTCAAGTTTGTTGATGCGTCGGCTAGTTAGTGCAAATAATAAATTCAGTCAAGATAAGAACCACGAATCAGCATTATAAGGGTAAGAACATGTCAAATAAGGTGAGGCTGCTACATAGTTACACAGTTATAAGTTACACAGTTCTACATCTATATCATACATCATATCATATGATTTGTATATCTAAGGGATAGAGTAGAAGGGTAGAGTAAAAATCACAAGCCTCCCTTATTGACATATTCTTAGTTCTTACTCTAATACTCTTATAAATACAGTAGCTACTATACCAAATATTCATAAATATACATATTGATAGATGAAAAAACATACAGATTTTGTCGATTTTCTACTCTATTTATTGGTACACTACCATGGTTTCATGACCACATAGGTCACATTAGATTGAAACCATGGTAGGTAGTGTACCAATAGAGTATAAAATCGACAAAATTTGTGTGTTTATTCCATTATGAAACGTTTCTACAATATCAACCACAACTCAGTTCAATTTCATATTGATAGATTACTTTTGTGAGGCTAGTGTAGTTATTTATTATTCATTTTCTTGATATAATCTGTTACTATTCCGACAATTTGCAAGTTTGGAGCAGACAACAAACGCATCAATGAGAGCCTACATATTCAAGACGACTTGCCTGCTGAAGTTTACAGGGAATAATAACGCAACTATTTAATTATTGCGTTAATCTAACAAAATTGCAATACATTGATATTATTTATAATTTTTAAAACTGAAACTTTGACTACTAAATCTAGCTTTGAATTTTTGTTTGAACCAGATTTAATAAATTTGATTGTCATTAGACTTTCTGAACGTGTTAAATCTGAAGTTTAGTCTCTGCAATTTAACTAATTTTGTTTAGAAAGCAATACTGTACTTTCATAATTTATGGAGAAACACTCAAATAGAAAAAATCAAATAGAATGATTGATATGGATTACATCAAAAGTATTTCAAATCTCATACTAAAACATGGATGACAATGTGTCAACCCCATATCCTGATTTAGCTCAAAATTTGATACAAAAATGTGGCATTGTCAGATTTCCCCTATCATGAAAGGGGGAAATGTGTCCACCTGTTACCCCCTTCTTATTTTGCTCATAACTCGGTTAGGGTTGGGGTACAAAAGTTTACAAAAGTGTTACAAAAAAGTACAAAAGTCGTACAATAATGTGGCATTGTTAGATTTCATCTCTGATGTAGGGGGGAGGAGAGTGTCCACCTGTTCCCCCCTTTTTATTTTGCTCATAACTCGGTTAGGGTTGGGGTACAAAAGTTTACAAAAGTGTTACAAAAGGGTACAAAAGTTGTACAATAATGTGGCATTGTCAGATTTCCCCTATCATGAAAGGGGGAAATGTGTCCACCTGTTCCCCCCTTTTTATTTTGCCTATAACTCGGTTAGGGTTGGGGTACAAAAGTTTTCAAAAGTGTTACAAAAGGGTACAAAAGTAGTACAATAATGTGGCATTGTTAGATTTCCTCTCTGATGTATGGGGGAGGAGAGTGTCCACCTGTTCCCCCCTTTTTATTTTGCTCATAACTCGGTTAGGGTTGGGGTACAAAAGTTTACAAAAGTGTTACAAAAGGGTACAAAAGTCGTACAATAATGTGGCATTGTCAGATTTCCCCTATCATGAAAGGGGGAAATGTGTCCACCTGTTCCCCCCTTTTTATTTTGCCTATAACTCGGTTAGGGTTGGGGTACAAAAGTTTTCAAAAGTGTTACAAAAGGGTACAAAAGTAGTACAATAATGTGGCATTGTTAGATTTCCTCTCTGATGTAGGGGGGAGGAGAGTGTCCACCTGTTCCCCCCTTTTTATTTTGCTCATAACTCGGTTAGGGTTGGGGTACAAAAGTGTACAAAAGTGTTACAAAAGGGTACAAAAGTGGTACAATAATGTGGAATTGTCAAATTTAAATTTTCTTCTGGGGGGAACAGGTGGACAGAGCTAATTGAAAAGGATACTTCAGTAAATAACTGCAATGTGCCTATTACCATGACAAATTATCATGGTGGACTACCAACGTTTGATGGAAAGACTCCATGGGAAGATTACCGTACCTTGTTAGATGTGTATGCCGATATATATGGATGGACACCTGCAGCAAAGGCTGATAATTTGTGCCTATCACTTCGGGGAGATGCACTGTCAGTACTCCAGACAATTCCAAAGTCTGACAGAGGAAACATTGGTGAACTGTTGAAGCATATGGAAATGAGATTTGGCCACCGACACATGTATCAACTACACCGTTCAGAATTGAGGAACAGAATCCAGAAGCCAAATGAGTCACTTCAGGAATTTGAAGCTGACATAGCTCGCTTGGTGAGGATTGCCTACCCAGCATCATGGGATGATGAAATGAAGGAGATTATTGCAGTTGATAGATTCCTGGATGGTCTACATGAGCCAGAAACCCAACAAGCTGTTAAACTGGCTCGTCCTCAGACCCTCAGTGAGGCATTAACTCAGGCCTTGGAATTTGAAGCTGTGACACAATCTGTGAGGAGCCGTGCATGCGTTCACTCAGTATCAGGGGAAGATAGCCATGAGGAGCTGGTGGAGGAAATAACAAAGAGGATTTTCGAAAAATTCATGACTGCAAAGAAGGGGATAAGGCTGTGGAAAGAGGGGTCACCTACGAAACAAATGCCCAAAGAAGTCAATGTCAATGTCTGACAAGAAGCAGGAAGGGAAGGAAGCAGTTGCTAACAGGATAACTGTAGCTACAGGCAAACCTGTGGAGGACTTGGAACAAGAAGAATACACCAGCAAGCTCCGGAAGCAGATGGATGAGATTCATGCAACCGTCCGCACCAACATCCAGGGAACCAGTGACACAATGAAGCAGTGCTATGACATCAAGGCCAACCATGGAGGATACCAGGCTGGTGACATGGTATGGTTGTACAATCCTCAACGACGTCGTGGATACTCTCCCAAGTTGCAAACCTCCTGGGATGGACCTTATGAGGTGGTCACAAGGATCAACGATGTGGTCTACAGGATCAAGAAACCAAGAGGTACTCCACGCATTGTTCATTTCAACCGACTGGCGCCTTATCATGGAGACAATGCTGCAAGGGGAGTTCAAGAGGTGAAGGCTCTTCATCCTGCCATCTCTGATTTTGAAAGATTCATGGCCAACCTAGGGATGTCACTAGAAGAAGGAAATGTCACCATCAGTCACCAGGACTTATTCACCCTACCAAAGAGCTATGCCTTGGCACATTGCATCGCTAGGAATGTGGGAGCTTCAAGAGGAATTGCTACGGTATTCAGGACAAAGTTTGGAAGATTGGATGAATTGAATCTCCAGAATCCAGCTGTGGGGAAAGCACTTCATCTTCAGGATCAGAATCAACATCTGTTCTATTTGGTGACAAAAGACCAACCCCAGCAGGAGTCAACATATCAGGCTTTGTGGCAAAGTCTGATGCATCTACGAACTCACCTTCAATTCCTGGGAGTGAAGCAGCTTGGGATCCCAAGACTGGGCTGTGGCTATGATGGATTGGACTGGAATATTGTGAGACCAATGATTGGAAGAATTTTCAAGGACACTGGAATCAACGTCACCTGTTGCGTCTTCAACCCATGGGCGGTTACACAAGTTGATCCATTGGTGCCGGCTTCTACTGTTTGCACTTCCAGAATGGATCTGGACTGTTCTGGGACAGAACAGTTTTAAGGAGGGGGCAGTGTTATGGAATTCAATAGTGTCTGACGACCTTGAGACAGTAGGACGACAAGGATGGACAAGGTGGGGATGGGGAGGCTTTGTGTCAACAAACAAGCGCATTGTTGTGTAAACAAAAGACTCATCCAGAACGTTCTCGAAGTGATTATGCCAGAACCTTCTAGCATTCTCTTGTTTATTCTTAGAAGCCTATATATTCGGAATGTTTGGGTTTACCAGTCAGTTGTACTTTAACAATCAAATGAGTGTGTGTCAGTTCTGTGTCAGTTGTATTGTGTGATAGACAAGCCGGACGTTGTATATAGACACTCTATAGTTATATTCATTCTGTCAGTTCTTATTTCTTCTAGTGTAACGTGATAAAGACTGTTCTCATTTCTTAATTCAGTGCAGTGTTAATCTTAGTAGAATTTGTATTGTGAAACGTTATAAACTCTTGTGCTATCTTCTGTTCCGTTATAGTTTATCTTTTTCTAGTGTGTTATAGTAGTGTAATTAATAAAGTTAATCAGTATAAATTGCCTCAAGTCTTTTATTATAGTGGAAACCCGTAACAATATATTATCATGATACCTGTACATTGGATGCTTTAACCTATCGAGTTCAATAGGTACTCAATTAATCTATTGAGTTCCAAACATGAGAAATTCATGAGACATCATTGGAAAATATCACAATATAAAAGTGAAAAATCACAATCTATATATATAAAAGCGAAATGGCACTGATTCATTCACTCATTCATTCATCACCAGAAATAAAAATCCACTGAACCGAATGCGTTCAAATTTGGCAGGCATGTTCAGTTGGACGTTTGGACGCGCGCTAAGAAAGGATTTGAAAAACTTAATAAGGATACGCCAAATATTTGAGTTTTTCTATAGTTTTTCAGCGTTTTCTTTTTTTTTCAAGAACCAATCAGTAGAAAATGTTGATATTTGGTGGTCAGGTTCAGATAAGGTCTAGAAATGTTGTGTTAAAATATTTTTGAAATCCGTTCAAGAGTACGCCAGTAATCACTTTTTCAAAATTGTAAATGTATTGCGGGTTGCATATCTTCCGCCTTGATACGACCAATCCTTTCTGTAAATTGAATGGTTCAGCGAGATTATAGATGAACTAATTTAGAAGATATTGAATCAAGTTTCAAATTATGTCCGATATACTTCCCAAGGTTACGCTTAATATTAGCGTTTTA
>CM029550.1:50519514-50592014 GCA_017141385.1 Sogatella furcifera | reverse complement strand
CTTGTTCCACTTCTTTTCTCTATCTCTTTCTCATTCTTTCTTTTGTGTTGCTGTTGTTCTTGTTTATCTCCTTCTTCTCCTTCTTTTTCTTCTTCCTCTTCTTCTTCTTCCTCTCTTATTTTCTTCTTCTTCCTCTCCCCATTATTATCCCCCTCCCATTCATTCTCCTCTTCACTTGTGGGTTAAGTGGAGGAGGGGGCTTGCTTTCCTCAACTTCGCCCATAAAACTTCTGTAAAGTATAGAATAGAATAGAATAGAATAGAATAGAATAGAATAGAATAGAATAGAATAGAATAGAATAGAATAGAATAGAATAGAATAGAATAGAATAGAATAGAATAGAATAGAATAGAATAGAATAGAATAGAATAGAATAGAATAGAATAGAATAGAATAGAATAGAATAGAATAGAATAGAATAGTATAGAATAGAATAGAATAGAATAGAATAGAATAGAATAGAATAGAATAGAATAGAATAGAATAGAATAGAATAGAATAGAATAGAATAGAATAGAATAGAATAGAATAGAATAGAATAGAATAGAATAGAATAGAATAGAATAGAATAGAATAGAATAGAATAGAATAGAATAGAATAGAATAGAATAGAATAGAATAGAATAGAATAGAATAGAATAGAATAGAATAGAATAGAATAGAATAGAATAGAATAGAATAGAATAGAATAGAATAGAATAGATTCTATTATTTTAATGACTTCTTTATTTTGATGACGTGGCGAAGTTTGGACAGTGATGTCCACTCTACCACTTAACCACGAAGTATTTACAAAGTGCAAATAAAGGCATCTATCCATCTATCTATCTTCCATTTTTTCATGTTCTGTGTTTTGTTCATGTTCTTCTTGGTGGAAAAACTACTGTTTATTTTTCTAATTCTTCTCCATCTTCCTCTTATTCTTTTTCTTCTTCTTCCCTTCTTCTTCATCTTCTTCTTATCCTTCTTCTCCTTTCTTGTTCTCCTTTCTTCTTCTTCTCTTCTCCTCCTCTCTAACTCATCAATTCACGCTCCTCCTTCCTCCTCTCTACATTCCTCTCCTTTGACTCCTTTCTTTTTTCTTCTTCTTTCAACTTTCAACTTTCTTTCATCTCTACTTCTTCAACTAATCATCACCATTCCCCTGCTCTGTGTCCTTCCACACATCTTTTGCAACTGAACTTATAATAATACACGGGCTGGAAAGTGAAGAAAGTTTTCAAACTGCAATAAAAGCATCCTGCCATTAAGCACAGTGCGTGTGCTTTGAGACTAACTTATGAATGCCATAATTATCATCGCCATGGAAGTAGAGAGTTAACTGCCTGACCTGCTAATACTAACTGGTCCTCTTGGATTCAATTCTACTTTCTGTCTTTTTTTATTCGTATCTATATTACAATACTAGCCGGCAGGCTCGCTTCGCTCGCTTTCTCCGCCTAACCAGGGGGCTCACCCCTGGACCCCCGACAGTATCAGCAGTTTAAGTGAGTCAAACAGGCTCGCTCCGCTCGCCTGCAAAACTGTCAGTGTAAGCTGAGACAAACAGGCTCGCTTCGCTCGCCTAAGAATCCATTTGAATTGATTTGCTTTGATCATCAGATCACTTAACTGGGCTCTTATAAGAAATCCTTCTATATTGATTATTTATTGCCCAAGCTCAATCTAGGTATATGATCTGAACGTATTTAGCTCAGTAGTTTCAGTGAAATAGACAAAAGTGCAGATTCCAACAATGGAAAACCTTATTACAGGCGTAACCTCAGAAGGGATTCGAAATTTATTGAACGCATTAAATTTATTGATAGCATTTCTAGACCTAATCTCGACCTGTTTACAAAATTTCAACATTTTCTGTCAATTTGTTCTCGAAAAATCCATGAAAAACTCCGAAAAATAGTAAAACGCTAATTCTGAACGTAGCCTAGGGAAGTATATCGGACATAGCTTGAAACTTGATTCAATATCTTTCAAATTAGTCCATCTGTAATCTCGCTGAACTATAATTGAATTTACAGTAAGAATTGGTCGTATCAAGGAGGTGATATGCAACCCGCAATACATCTACGATTTTGAATACCTGATTACTGGTGTAATCTTGAACAGATTTGAAAAATATTTCAACACAACATCTCTAGACCTCATCTGAACCTGCCCACTAAATTTCAACATTTCTTGCCGACTAGTTCTCGAAAAAAATTAAGAGAACACCGAAAAATTATAGAAAAACTCAAATAATTGGCGTATCCTTGAATTTGTTTTTAACGCGAGTCTAAACGTCCAACTGAACATGCCTGCCAAATCTGAACGCATTCGGTTCAGTGGATTTTTAGTTCTGGTGATGAATAAATGAATGGATATGGATCAGTGCCATTTCGCTTTTATATAATAGAGATAATATTTATTAATATAATGTATTGATCTATACCCTCATATCATTCATTTCAACACGACATTTTTTGTTCTCATAAAAGTCATTTTCAAATTTCAACTCTCCCATTACTACAAGGCTTGTCTTTATTTATATTCATGTAGACTACTTTTGATGTCATGTCCCATCACTCTTGACCATTGGGAAAAATAAATAATCAGCCATTTTCATGTCCTCGCCTATAACTCATAACTAAAGGAAGAAATCACTTTTGAGTCACCATTTTGTTTCTATCTGCCATTTTTTTTCGATCCACCATTTTCTTGTCTCCGCCTATAACTCGTGATTGACTAATGAAAGAAATTTTTTCTGGGTAACCATTTTGTCTTGATTCACCATTTTCTTGTCCTCGCCTAAAACCCATGTTCTATGCAATGTTTCAAAATACCAATTAAGGAGCGAGTTCTCAAATTAAAAAAACAATTTTTAGTAAAATAAGTTGAAATTACCATCAACTGGGAAACATGCGGATCCTATCAAACTCTTCAATATGGAACCTCTTTACCAATAAGATAAATATGAATTTCACTAAAAAACAATTGAGCAATACAGAGTTCTTCTAATTCTAGAGACAGAGTTTCTAAAGAGAGTAAAGCTGAATTGATGAAACTTTTGTATCGCATACAGGGTGTTTCAGGAGGAATGTGCAATACTTTTCAGGCTGATTCCTTACACCAAGTAGACAAAAAAGTTTCATGGGACCAACCCCAAAAACGCTTTGTTACCGAGATAACAATGGCGAAAAATTGAGATTTTCAAAATATATTAATTTTTCTAATTTTTTAGAGGCTTTAGTGAGGTTCTAAAATAATCAAATCCTATGTAAAATTAGCTGAGGAATGCAATGAAACGGATTCCAAGTCTCTAACTCAAACGGTTATTGAGATAATTGGAAAAATATGCTAATTAAATACGCCATTTTTCAACAATAAGGGTTATAACTGGATAAGGAATCATAAAATTGTATTTTTCATTAATGAAAGTTGAAGAGAGCCGGATTCTAAAGAGAAAGTTAAATGGCGGCGATTGTGTAAATCTTACCCAAATCACAGAAATAGCGATCAAAAATCGCAAAATCGCTAGTAAATACAAATTCATCACTTTTGTCAATTTTGCGATTTTTGATCGCCATTTCTGAGATTGACCAGAAAATAGCTTCTTTCTGAGAAAGTGATTGTTATGAACAATTATTGTTGAGTAGTTGTGGAGGTGATATTGTGTTAGTTATCCTTCACCAAAGACAATAATATCTTGATTCCTCATTCAATGTTATGAGCTCACACCTTACCACTCGTTCAATATCTTGTCAAGATCTAGTGTCTTTTTAACACTCTTTCAACCCGTTAAAAACAGACAAGAGGGGATTTGAGGGAATAATTCCTGGCTGTCAAGCTGTTTTCAAAGGGTGGAGATGCACCGTTAAGATATTCCTCTCGTTAGCCGCCCCGCATTTTTCGTCACCTTTTATAAAGCGGATACTCACACACGCAAACATGCAACGCGATCACGGTGAACGTGCAACGTAACGGGAGGCAAGTGACAGGTGAGACAAATTACGTTGCTGAGAGTTAGCTTCTTCTTCTTCTTCTTCTTCTTCTTCTTCTTCTTCATTAGCTTCTTCTTCTTCTACCTACTTTTTTTCTTCGTCTTCTTCTTCTTCTTTCTTCTTCTTCTTTCTTCTTCTTCTTCTTCTTCTTCTTCTTCTTCTTCTTATCTTCTTCTTCTTCTTCTTATCTTCTTCTTCTTCTTCTTCTTCTTCTTCTTCTTCTTCTTCTTCTTCTTCTTCTTCTTCTTCTTCTTCTTCTTCTTCTTCTTCTTCTTCTTCTTCTTCTTCTTCTTCTTCTTCTTCTTCTTCTTCTTCTTCGTCTTCTTCTTCTTCTTCTTCTTCTTCTTCTTCTTCTTCTTCTTCTTCTTCTTCTTCTTCTTCTTCTTCTTCTTCTTCTTCTTCTTCTTCTTCTTCTTCTTCTTCTTCTTCTTCTTCTTCTTCTTCTTCTTCTTCTTCTTCTTCTTCTTCTTCTTCTTCTTCATTAGCTTCTTCTTCTTTTTCTTCTTCTTCTTCTTCTTCTTCTTCTTCTTCTTCTCATTCTTCTTCTTCTTCTTCTTCTTCTTCTTCTTCTTCTTCTTCTTCTTCTTCTTCTTCTTCTTCTTCTTCTTCTTCTTCTTCTTCTTCTTCTTCTTCTTCTTCTCCTTCTTCCTCTCTTTTTTGTTCCTCTTTCTACTTTTGTTCTTCTTTCTATGCTCCAAAGTTTGTCAATTAAATTCTTGTCATAAATAGTGTCATCTGATAGTGCAAATAGGAGACAAGATTTGAAAAATAACTCCAGTACAGCTCGTTCAATACTGGTTCAATCAATAATCATAAATTTGTTTTGAAATTGTAGAGCAGAATGTTTTCCGAATTTGGGTCAAAATTGCGAAGTAATTCTCTCATTTTGCCAGAAAATGTCTTCTTCGCTCTATCAGGCTGTAGCTATGGTAAGGTGGTGTTTCCAAAAGTGACTACTGGATGCTTCACACATTAGCAGTTAGTAGGTTAGGCTACACCACGTACTACGAAAGAGAAGAAGAAGAAGAAGAAGAAGAAGAAGAAGAAGAAGAAGAAGAAGAAGAAGAAGAAGAAGAAGAAGAAGAAGAAGAAGAAGAAGAAGAAGAAGAAGAAGAAGAAGAAGAAGAAGAAGAAGAAGAAGAAGAAGAAGAAGAAGAAGAAGAAGAAGAAGAAGAAGAAGAAGAAGAAGAAGAAAAAAGAAAGAAAAAAAAAGAAGAAAAAGAAAGAAAAGAACAAGAAGAAGAAGAAGAAGAAGAAGAAGACAAAGAAGGAGGAGAAGAAGAAGAAGAAGAAGAAGAAGAAGAAGAAGAAGAAGAAGAAGAAGAAGAAGAATAAGAAGAAGGAGAAGAAGAAGAAGAAGAAGAAAAAGAAGAAGAGAAGGAAGAAGAAGAAGAAGAAGAAGAAGAAGAAGAAGAAGAAGAAGAAGAAGAAGAAGAAGAAGAAGAAGAAGAAGAAGAAGAAGAAGAAGAAGAAGAAGAAGAAGAAGAAGAAGAAGAAAAAGAAAAAAAAGAAAAAAAGAAAAAGAAAAGAAGACAGACAAACTGCCCAACTTTATGGCGTCAAATATATAGGCCTACCATTACAAAACATGCATGCACTTTTCGCGCTGAAGAGAAGGCGATTTTGCGCCTGTTATCGATGGATGGATTCGGGATTGAAATGATACCTCAAAAATAATAGAGTTACTTCTTGAGGTAAGCTGGATTGGTGAAATTTCGACGCCCCCAAACTTTGATTTTGGTGCCTTCTTAATACAGCCCCTTAAATCCACCCCCCATTACCTATATCGGAAAAAGATTCGCTCAACTGGAAAGATTCATTGTGAGGCGAAAAGTTTTTAGTGGAAGGTTTTGCAAGTCATTGGCTTTATTCAATGATGGATCGCCTCTGTGGCAGCTCAATGAAGTGTTTCTTTGTGTATTTTGGAAAGCTAATTTTTGAAGATTTCCATCGTCATACTATATTTTATTCTTCTCCTATGCTTATTCATGACTCTTTGATGTATTGGATACGTGATAAGCAAAAGCCAACAGAAATTGATACAAAATAACTGAAGGCTATCTACTTTGAGAAAAGCTGTCACATTGAACCGTACTTAATCATTCAAATGTTAGAATTTAAATTATTATTTAGTTTATTTAATTAGTTTGCTTGAAAACACATAAGGAAGGGAATAATCATAAATATTCTATTTACTCAAAATAATAATATGTTAAAAAAAAATCGGAAACTCAATAACAAGCAAATTAAAGATTTCAGCCATTTTTACTGCTCTACCCAACTTTCTTGAATAACATTCGAAATAGTTCCGAATTCAGCCAGCGGATGGCAGTACCAATAGGGTGACTTGTGACTTGTTCACTTGTGACTTCCTTCGACTTCCATTGGACACGACTCCAAGCTCCGCCTACGAATCAAAATGGCCGAAAACATCGGTTAGAGAAGTTTTCAAATTCAACCAGTAGATGGCAGCAGTTGACGGGTGAAGTTTCAGGTTTGACTTGGACACGCCTTCATGCCCCGCCTCTCTTTTCTTATTGGTTGACAGTGTTTCGTGAGTTTTGTCTTACAAAATGGCTGCTAGCAAGAGAATGATGGATGGTGTAACACGAAAAATTACTCTGATTTACTATTGATCATCTTGTGCTGACATAATATCTATCTATGTATTCGGGCTGGTAAGATTCTATCAAGTTAGTATTTGAAGAATTTAGACTCAGTTCCACTTCTATCGTGTAATTTAGGCCAGTACTAGACTTGAATAGTTTTATGGTGTATTAAATGAGATGAAAATACTGTATGATTTTGCATTTCCATCTTATACTCATTAATTCTATTTTTCATATGATGAATATAATGAAATAGAGCTCAAACTATTCATGTTCCAATACTGACCTCAGAAAAAATTTTGAGAAACTACAACAATTCGGACATTTGGTAAGAATATTATATAGTGGGAAGTTCTTATCAGAAACTGGCTTGTGATTGGTCGACAGAGTTTCAGGAGGTTTAGACAATAAAAGAATTAAATTTAAGAGAGGTTTTTCTTGGCTTGCTTCATACATTGATCGTGGTTTTTCAATTGATCAATTCATTATGATGAATTAGTTTATGCAGAAGAAATAATTTCTTGTGGATTCAAGTTTTTGTGGATAAGTTTTCTTATCAAATAGTGGAGAATCATTCTTATAGCCCATTTGAAGTTCTTAAAAGTTCCCGTTTTGCATCAGCCACCGCGCGCCCCTTGGCTGTGGCGCCCTGTGCGGTCGCACACTCCGCACACCCCACGCAAGGGCCCTGCCAGGGACCAAAGGACCAAATCGTACTAGAAAATATCAACTCGAAGTCTCAAAGAGAGAGCCCTAGATAGCTTAATGAAAAATATTGATTTCAGGATAATAATCGTCTTGCTCTATGCGGGAAAGTTAAAACTTAATTATGAACTCAATTGGATCTATAATATAAGCTACTCAATAATTTCTAATTATAATAGTATGTAATTGCATTCTCCAGATGTATGAATAGGTATAATGGTTTATAATGATGTATAATTCTCCTTTATTATTATATAGTATTTTTTTTATTTGAAATAGTTTGTATTCTTAGAATCTCATTCCAGAATTGATACACCTTTTCTAGAATTTCCACCCTTCATAAGACAATTCAGCTCTCAAATTTTTTCTTAGAAAAATAAATGTTCAATGGTGTACCAACATCGATGAAAACTTTCCATGAGAACAAATATCTATCGCAATAACCATTTAGCCGTCCGTTGTTCCATCCCAACGACAAAAAATAAAAGACTACTTTTTTCTGGTATTCCCCGTATTGAGTTCCGATACCTTATTCCCGTGGAAGATTATCAAAACTCCCAGTGGTGGTATCAGGAAAAAATTATAGCCAAAGTACAAACGAAAAACCTATTCTTTCGAACAAAGAAAACAAAGAGGAAGAGATTATAAAAAGGGGGGGAGGAAGGAGAATAAGAAAGGAAAAAACGTGATAGCGATAGCAGACCGTGGACCTTTTGTTTGTAGTGGTGTTGGGACAGTCTGTCCAAGCGAAGAAGACATTCTGGTGAGATGGGAAAATGACTCCAGCTCGGTCAATATTGGTTTAACAATCATGAATATTGTCTCAAATTGTAAAAAACATCCTAATCTACAATTTGAGACCAAATGTATAACTTTTGAATAAATATTGACTGAGCTGGAGTGATTTCCCCATCTTGCCAGAAGGTCTTCTTTGCTTGGACAGACTACAGCGGTATCAGAAGCAGCCTTCTCTATCCTTAAGGATAAACTTAGCAGGAAATTGCACCGACATCTCCTTTCATCTCTTAATAAAAGGATGGAAATTGTTTTTTCTCATTTCTACAATCATCGTGCTCTTCTTCACACTTTTTCTATTCTTTTTCTGCTTCTACTGTACTTTTTTCGCGCCTTTTTTCTTCTCCAATACACTACAATCTACTGGCCTGCACAATCGTTCGGTTTTGAATTGTATGTGTTCATATTGGTGCTTTCATACTGGACGCGGATTGTCGAGATTTTTTCGGGGTTCATAGCTTGTGTTCGACTGTTCCGTTAGGTTCAATACATCGAGATTTTGATAAATGTGTTCATCGTAGATCAAACTGTGTTCAAAAAATGTGTTCACTGTAGAATTGAAAATCTTACATCGATTCATATTGTACTAGCCGGCAGGCTCGCTTCGCTCGTCTTTTCCGCCTAACCAGGGGGCTCCGCCCCCTTGACCCCCGACCGTATAGGCAGTATAAGTAAGTCAAACCGGCTCGCTTCGCTCGCCTGCATAAACTCTGTCAGTGAAAGCTGAGACAAACAGGCTCGCTTCGCTCGCCTGCGAATTCCGTTCAGAAGGGATTCAAAACTCATTGAACACAGCATTTCTAGACGTAATCTGGACTTGTTCACCAAATTTCGACATTTTCTACCAATTGGTTCTCGAAAAATCCAAGAAAAACTCTGAAAATTCCGAAAAATAGTAAAACGCTAATATTGAGCGTAACCTTGAGAACTATATCGGATATAGTTTGAAACTTTATTCAATATATTCCAAATTAGTTTATCTATAATCTCGCTGAACCATTGAGTTTACAGTAAGGGTTGGTCGTATCAAGGCGGAATATATGCAACCCACAATACATCTACAATTTTGAAAAACCTGATTACTGGCGTAATCTTGAACGGAATTCAAAAATGCTTTAACACAAAAATTTCTAGACCTCATTTGAATCTGGCCACCAAATATCAACATTTTCTACCGATTGGTTCTCAAAAAATGAGGAAAACACCGAAAAACTCTAGAAAAACTAATATATTTGGCGTATCCTTGAAAAGTTTTTGAAATCCTTTCTTAGCGCGCATCTAAACGTCCTACTGAACATGCCTGCTAAATTTGAATGCATTCGCTTTAGTGAATTTTTAGTTCTGGTGATGAATGAATCAGTCAGCCAGTCAGTCAGTCAGTCAGTCAGTGCCATTTCACTCATATAGATATAGATAATGTAATATATTATAATATTATTGATAATATTTTGATAAATCAATGTGTTCATCGTTGAACAAACTGAGTTCAAAAAATGTGCTCACTGTAGAATTGTAAAAAAGTAGAAAAAACTCACATCTATTCATATTGTATGAGAAAGTTTAAAATACAATAGTAAGGTACTAAGATTGAAAAATCCTAGAATGATAAAGTAAATTGAAGTTATCATGGGAAAACTATAATACAGAAAAATATGTTACAAAGAAAATTAAACTTTAAACATGGGGCTATTTGAAATAGTTGATAAATAAAATGAAAATTTCTGTAGAATAATACTTCTAAAGTTTTTTTAAAAAGGGTATTTGATTTTCTATTTTGTTTATCAATTATGTTGATATAAAGTTATCGGTTGTTTTTCTATTTCCTGTTTATCCACATTCACTTCAAACTTTTGATATTTGTACAATAAAAATCATAATTTATTCAATGCAAAAAAGGATATCATAAACTAGCCGTATGCAATAATAACATCAGAAATGAATATGATAATATTATCAATTCTACACTCCAACCAAGATTGTGTTAGAAATACTGAGTCCTGTTCTTTCTATCACTATGGGCCGGTTGCACTTACGTCTGTTAGTTTAATCACCGTTATTTCACCGTGTCAAAGTGGAAAAAGTTCAAATGAATAAAGTATTGAAATGTGATGTTAGTGGCAAAATATTCAAATGTAGTTATTCAGAATAGATATTAGAATCAATAATTATCTCATTATTGTATAAATTATTTATTTATAAAACAAAAACATGATCTGGAAATTGCATGCTGATACGACTTAATTATTGTCAAGTAGGTGGTACCCCAAAAATCGAAATCTTCAGCTGCTATTGTTTTCAGATATTGAAAATTTAATCATCAGCTGATGGTTATGTTAAAATTTTCAACGCCTTTAACTCTGGCCGATTAGTTTAGTACTGTGAAATTAGTAGGCCATATGTGAAATTAGTACTGTGAAATATGGGGGGTGGCGTAGCTGATTGGGTTGAGTGCTGGCGTAGCTGAGTGGGTTGAGTGCTGGCGTCGCAACCCAAAGGTCCCTGGTTCAAACCCAGGTCAGACCAGAAATTTTTCTCAAGCCACTTCCCCGTGTTTCGGATGGACACGTTAAGCCGTCGGTCCCGGCTGCCTAAAAACAGTCGTAAAGTCATGTCAGAGGCCCTGAAATTGATCAGGAGCGACCTGAAAACTCTGACACCAGACCTGAGCCAGCCAGGTTACACGAATATTATTATTATTAGTAGGCCTATTCAATTCCATTTAAACAGCTGCTGACCTGTAAAATTTGAAAAAACCGCCATTGAAATTTTCCATTACCTCATTGATATAATTGCCTTAATGATAATAAATCTAAACTTGATTCATGAATTTAAAGGTTAGTAATATTTTCAGGCAATAAAATTTAATGTAAATGATGTGTCATCGAGTTTTGAAAATGAAACTATTGAAACTCAAGGCTTTTTAATCATTTATATGTTTCTATTCGAATTTTTGTGAATCTATTCGAATTTTCTATTTGAATTGAGTTAGTTTTCCGTTGCTACAAGATGTCGTTATCCAGGATAATCACGGCGTTGAAACTTAACGAAGTTACGAACAACCGGCCCTTTGTATGTTAGTAATAAGATAGATATTACATAATTATACTAATATTATAGTTTACTGATATAGTTTATTGATATTATCATTAACACTGAAGGCTTTTTATTTATGATCAATGTTTCTATTCTATTCTTTTATCACATTATTTCAGCTTGAGCTATATACTATATTCTGTCCAAGCAAAGAAGACCCTCTGGCAAGATGAGAAAATGACTCCAGCTCGGTCAATATTGGTTAAAAAACTATTGACTTGATGTCAAATTGTAGGAAACATTCTGATCTACAATTTGAGACCAAATTAATATCTTTTGAACCAATATTGACCGAGCTGGAGTCATTTTCTCATCATGCCAGAGGGTCTTCTTTGCTTGGACAGGCTACTTGAACTACATTTTTTTGTAAAATATCCATGATCTACTTGTGCAGAATAAATAAAAAAAACTTCTGAAACTGCAATATAGATAATCCTACACAACACAAATTGAATTAAATACATTAAACCATCCGTCCCTTGATTTGATGTAATCTCCGACTTGTAATACATTGTTTTCTATATTTTATAACTACCCTGCCTAATCGGAAGTTACATCAATTAGAGTACAAATTGGAGAACTACCCTCGCAATTCAGTCCAGCAAATTGATTTTCATCAACCGAACTTTCCCAAAGCACAAGACAAGAGATTGGAAAACTTTTGACTTTATGACGAAGCTTTTCTTCCCGGAAAACAAATAAACTACTTCCTTATCTTCAATTATTACTGTAACTGATTACATTGATATGTGAGGAGTATTTTAACTGAAAGTTGAGTTTAGTAATGGAACGGCAATGGAAAGTTTGGTATCAAAGTGATTCAGTATGTCAGAAGGTTATTCGGTTCTCGCTTATAAGAATACTCAACTTCATACAAATAGTTTGAATATTTATTTATTTGATTACAATCACACAATAGATATTCACAATTACAATTTTATACATTGAAAATGATGTAGGCCTTACTATACTGCGAACATTTGAACTAAGAACTAATGGGTTTGTAAGTTATTATACGATCAATATAGTATATTTAATATACAGGGTGTTTCAGGAGGAATGTGCAATACTTCTCAGGCTGACTCCATACACCAAGTAGACAAAAAAGTTCCATGGGACAAACCCTCAAAAACGCTTTGTTACCGAGATAACAATGGCGGAAAATTGAGATTTTTCTTCTAATTTAATACTTCTAATTTTTTAGAGGCTTCACTCAGGATCTAATATAATCAATTGCTATGTAAAATTAGCTGAAAAATTCAATGAAACCAGTTTTTTAAGTTTGTAACTTCAACGGTTAATGAAATAACGGTTAACGGTTAGTAAAAAATGAGATGATTGAAGAAATATGCTGAAACACGCTATTTTTAAAAAATATGGGTTATAACTGGATAAGGAATTATAAATTTGTATTATTATTGATGGAAGTTGAAGAGAGTCGGATTCTGAGGAGAAAGTTGAATGTCGGCGATTGTGTAAATCTTATCCAAATCTCAGAAATAGCGATCAAAAATCGCAAAATCGCCACTAAACACAGATTTTCCACTTATGCTAGCCTAAGTTTTCTCACTTTTGCGATTTCCGATCCCGATTTCTGAGATTTTGGTAAGGACGGCAAGAAACGGTAAGTACAATAATCGCGGTGTGTAAAACGGGACTATGATGACGTTATGTATTATCCATTCAACAATTCGAAAACAATTTTAACGCAATAGAATACAATAATAATTTGAACTTGAAAGTGGGTCTTGAATTTTCACGCAATGATTGTGAAAATGATCACATAAAGGATTCAATTCGTTTCACTGCTCCCATGAGTTTCCACAAAGTCCAAAGTCTTTCCAGTAGGCCTACATTCCCGGAGCTAACCAATCTTCACAACTTTCTACAGCTAAATAAATAGAATTGTGTGTCTTCCACAGTAGCAAACTTCCAATTTAGGCCGTTTTCAAGATATAGCCTGTCAAAGCAAAGAAGACCCTCTGGAAAGATGGGAGAATGACTCAAGCTCGGTCAATATTGGTTCAAAAATTATCAATTTGATTTCAAATTGTAGGAAACAATTTGATCTACTATGAAGACCACATTTATAATTTTTGAACCAATATCTGACCGAGCTTAGGTCATTTTCTCATCTTGCCAGAAGGTCTTCTTTGCTTGAACTGACTATAGCGACCAGCGAGGCCTACAGTACTCCTGATTAGATGATATAACTTTCGTTTCTAAGTAGCAGCTACAAGATAGGAAATACAAAGTATGCAGACACGGAAGTTACATTTTTTAAATACTTTACTTCCGGGTAATTATAATGAGACCGCCAATTACAAATGTAGTTTTATCACCCGAAATGTCAACTGCACTGCGGTATAGTCTGTACAAACAGAGAAGACCCTCTGGCAAGATGAGAAAATGACCTAAGCTCGGTCAGAATTGGTTCAAAAATTATCAATTTGAATTCAAATTGTAGGAAACAATTTGATCTACAATTTGAGACCAAATTTATAATTTTTGAACCAATAATGACAGAGCTATAGTCAGCTACCCATCTTGCCCGAGGGTCTTCTTTGCTTGGACAGACTATAACTGAGTTTCCAAAGTTTGCTTTGCAGAAAGCTAGGCTCTGTTCTCTCACGTGGGAAATCTTGATGATAGGCAGAGTGAGCATCTTCTTCTTCTTTTTCTTGTTCCTCCTTTTCTCCTTCTTCTTCTCCTCCTCCTTTTTCTTCTTCTTCTTCTTCCTCTTCTTCTTCTTCTTCTTCTTCTTCTTCTTCTTCTTCTTCTTCTTCTTCTTCTTCTTCTTCTTCTTCTTCTTCTTCTTCTTCTTCTTCCTTTCTTCTTCTTCTTCTTCTTCTTCTTCTTCTTCTTCTTCTTCTTCTTCTTCTTCTTCTTCTTCTTCTTCTTCTTCTTCTTCTTCTTCTTCTTCTTCTTCTTCTTCTTCTCTCTTCTCCTTCTTCTTCTTCTTCTTCTTCTTCTTCTTCCTGTTCTTCATCTTCTTCTTCTTCTTCTTCTTCTTCTTCTTCTTCTTCTTCTTCTTCTTCTTCTTATTCTTTTCCTCTTTCTGTCCCCTTCCCCTCTGCTTTTGTGTGTTAAAAGATAGTGAAGCGATAAGCTTGTATGCTACTATTTAATTTCAAAGATTATCTTTTCTCAGTTCTTTCCAAAAGAAATCTTTCTCTCTCTTGTTGAGACTTTTCAAATTATTTCTATCCTTATCTTTCTATTCTATTAGAAACATCTATTCTAAACATCTTTTGATTCTATATCTTTCTATTCTATTCTCCCAGTAGCAGAAAAAACAACTTTTGATAATCTTGGGTCTTGTACTTGAATGGAAGTATACGTGTTTCATCAAAATACTAGGAACTAAATCAAGTTCCAGAACGCAGCCATTTTCACTGCAATCCTCAACTCTCTTGACATGAACATTCGAAATAGTTCCGAATTCAGTCAGCAGGTGGCAGTAGCAATAGGGTGACTTGCTTCCACTCCCATTGGACACGCCTCCAAGCTCCGCCCACGCTCATGATTGGCCAGTGTCTTCGACTCGAAAGCTCCCAACCAGTAAATGGCAGTAGGCTAGTTGCCAGGTGATGTGTTTCTGATTCGCCTTGGATACGCCTTCATGCCCCGCCTCCTCTTTTCTGATTGGTTCATAGTGTTCCGTGAGCTCTGTCCCAGAAAATGGCTGCTAGTGAGAAAATGGTGGATGTTATATGAATTACACAACATAACGTTGATTTACTATTCGCTATCTTACTCTAATACAGATTATTTATTTATTCAAGCTTACACTGTCTTGAAAGATTCATTCATTTAGCCTAAATGATTTAGATTCAGTGTTACTTCTGTCATTCCATTGAACCAGTTTTAGACTGAGAGTTTTACTCCTGTATGGAATGAGATGTAAATATGATTCTTCATTTCAAATCTTATACTCATTTATTCTTATGTTGTCATTTTTTATTTGTTGATATAGAAATGAAACCATTCATTTTCATACCGTCCTAATTCCAGAAAATGATTTGGAAGACTACAACAATTTAGTAGGAATATTAGGGAAGAGTTCTTATTCAATTGAATTTTGATAACAGTGAATCAACGATTGATTAATTTCGAAGTATTGATTACGATATTGTACTACTTGAAAAATGATGAATAATTATTTTAGAGGAACCTGTATCTAGTTCCTAGAATATAGCTATATTAATCATTATCGACTCCAACTCTTCTAATTATAATTTTACAAAGAACAGACTTACCAAGTAGTAAGAACAAAATAGAAAGATTAATATTCTCAAAGGTGAGCTCCCATAGTCTGTCCAAGCAGAGTAGAAATTGTGGTAAGATGTGAGAATGACTCTAGCGTGGTCAATATTGAATCAAAAGTTATAAATTTTTTATCAAATTGTAGAGCAGAATGTTTTCTACAATTTGAAACGGAATTGATCGTTTTTGAACCAATATTGATTGAGTTTGAGTCGTTTTCCCATCTTGCCAGAATGTCTTCTCTGCTTGGACAGACTACAAAGAGATGCAGCTGAGACGAGTTGAGTTAGCAAAGCATTCAATAGGAATTTATAGTCTGTCCAAGCAAAGAAGACCCTCTGGCAAGATGGGAAAATGACTCAAGCTCGGTCAATATTGGTTCAAAAATTATTAATTCGATCTCAAATCGAGGAACATAATTTGATTTACTATTAAGACCACATTCACAATTCTTGGACGACTATTGACCAAGCTGGAGTCATTTTCCCATCTTGCAAGAGGGTCTTCTTTGCTTGGGTAGACTAGAGCTGATAAGGAAAGCTGGGAAAGCTGAAATAGCTGGAAACAAAAGGCTAATCCCGAATATGATACAAAGCATTTCATGGTAATTTCTTCTTATCAGAATGATTAGTATAAGAGCTACAGTTGAAACAGGAGATGAAGTGAATTGGAGAAGATTTGGAACAGGATGAAGATGAAGAGTGATACACGAAGAAGAGAAAGAAGAAAGAGGAGGAAGAAGAGAAGAGGAGAAGGGAAGAGGAGGAAGAAGAAGACAAGGAAGAAAAGAAGAAGGAGGAAGAAGAAGAAGAGGAGAAAAAGGAAGGAGGAGGAGGAGGAAGAGAAGGAAGAAGAAGAAGAAGAAGAAGAAGAAGAAGAAGAAGAAGAAGAAGAAGGAGAAGAAGAAGAAGAAGAAGAAGGAGAAGAAGAAGAAGAAGAAGAAGAAGACGAAGAAGAGGGAGAGAATAAGAAGATGAAGAAGGGTGAAGGAAGAAGAAGAAGAAGAAGAAGAAGAAGAAGAAGAAGAAGAAGAAGAAGAAGAAGAAGAAGAGAAAGAAGGAGAAGAATGAGAAGGAGAAGAAGAAGGAGGAGAAGGAAAAGAAGAAGGAGGAAGAAGAAGAAGGAAGAAGAAGAAGAAGAAGAAGAAGAGAAGAAGAAGAAGAAGAGTAGAAAGATGAGGTAGGTGTTAAGGAGGGTGAAGAAGAGGAGTGAACGATTTGTCAGAAGGATATGAGTAAAGAAGGAAGAGAAGGAAGAGAAGGTAGAGAAGGAATAATTGGAGGAGAAGTAGGTAGAAGAGGAGTTGCAGGAGAAGGAGGAATATGAGGAGAAGGGTGATAATGGGGAAGAGAATGAGGAAGAGGAAGAGGGAGAGGATGATGAGAAGAGGAAAGACGAAAAAGATGGGAAAGAGCAGGAAGAGGAGGAAGAGGAGGAAGAGGAGGAGGAGGAGGAGGAGGAGGAGGAGAAGGAGGAGGAGGAGGAGGAGAAGGATTAGAAGGAGGAGGAAGAGGAATAAAGAATAGTGGGAAGATGAATGTGGGTGAGTAGGTGTAGTAGGAGGAAAAATTGATGAGAAAGAGGAGGAGTAGGAGAATGAGGAGGAGAAGTAGAAGAAGGAGGAGAAGAAGGGTGTAAAGGAGGAAAAAAGGAATGGAATGAAAGGAGGGGGGAGAAGGAGGTGAATCCAATTCAAGAATTTGCAGATAAAGAAAGTAGAAAGTAATTTGAAATTTTATCGGAAAAGGGATTAGGACCCTAGCTGTTATAGTTTGTCCAAGCAAAGAAGAGCCTTTGGCATGATGAGAAAATGACTCCAGCTCGATCAATATTGTTCCAAAAATTATTGATTTGGCCTTAAATTGTAGATCAAAATGTTTCCTACAATTTGAGACCAAATCAACAATTTTTGAACCAATATTGACCGAGCTGGAGTCATTTTCTCATCTTACCAGAGGCTCTTTCTTGTTTGGACAGACTATAGCTTGGGGATTTTCTTATGGGGGGGGGCCAGGAGTTTTCAGGGGGGGGGGGGGTAAATCTGCACTGAATGGCTTTGGCGCGTCTTCAGAAGAAATGTTGAGGAGGGGGAGGGATAATTTATCAGGAGAATAAATAAAAGACAAATATTGGAGAAATAAGAGAATTATATTATTCCGTAAATGAATTCAAAGAGATGATGGAGGGATTAGAGGGAGACAAAAAAGGAGATAGTAGATAAAAAGTGGATAAAAATAGAGTGAGGGAATAGAAGAAGAAATCTAGGATACACCTCTATTTTTGAATGAATATTAATAGTAATTCAAGAATTGGAGTAAAATTATAATAGGGTGGGTTGAATTGAATTGTATCAAATCATCTTCTTGATAATGATTAAGAAAGAGGTTAAATTAACATCTTTACCAGTTGCTAAGATATCCAATTATTATGGGATTAAGAGACTGACTATAATGATGGGCTGAGCACTATTGTTTACTAAAGTCCAACGTTGTGCTGGAATCGAACGAGCTGGAGAAGGAGAAGAAGAAGGAGAAGAAGTAGAAGAAGAAGAAGAAGAAAAGAGAGAGAGAGAAGAAGAAGAAGAAGAAGAAGAAGAAGAAGAAGAAGAAGAAGAAGAAGAAGAAGAGAGAGAGAATAAGAAGAAGAAGAAGAGAGAAAGAATAAGAAGAAGAGGAAGAAGAAGAAGAAGAAGAAGAAGAAGAAGAAGAAGAAGAAGAAGAAGAAGAAGGAGAAGAAGAATGAGGAGGAGAAGAAGAGGAAGAAGAAGAAGAAGAAGAAGAAGAAGAAGAAGAAGAAGAAAAAAATGGAAAATAAAAATAAGAAAAAGTTGTAGAAATAGGAGAAGAAGATGAAGAAGAAAGAAGAAGAAGAAGAAGAAGAAGAAGAAGAAGAAGAAGAAGGAAGAAGAAAAAGAAGAAGAAAAATTAGTAGAAATATGAGAATAATATGAAGAAGAGGAAGAAGGAGAAGATGGAGGAGAGGAAGAAGAAGACTTAGTAGTAGTAGTAGTAGTAGTAGTAGAAGAAGAAGAAGGAGAAGAAGAAGAAAGAAGTAGTAAAACTAGAAAAAGGAGAAGAAGAAGAAAAAAAAGAAAAAACTTTTTATACAAGTATGTGGAATTATTGAAGTATTATTAAATCCCATAATTTATGTAAGGGACTCGAAGGGAAGATAGGTGACAAATAAGGGTGGTTTGGCTAGCAGGAAGCTAATGAGTGATCAATTGATGATGAAGGGTGGTGCATGGGTGACTCATGACTCCACTGACAATTAATCGGGCATGGATAACCAACCATAGCCTGTCCAATCAAAGAAGACATTCTGGCAAGATGGGGAAATGACTCCAGCTCGGTCAATAGTGCTTCAATAATTATGAATTGGGTTTCAAATTTTAGATCGGAATGTTTTCTATAATTTGAGACAAAATTTAAAATTTTTGAACCAATATTGATTGAGCTTGAGTAATTCTTCCATCTTGTCAGAATGTCTTCTTTGCAATAACTAGCAGAAGACGGAGGATATTGGTGAGACCATGAGCCAACCAATGGAATGTTATTGATAACCGATAATAGACCTCTCTGTCTCCCTCTACTCTCATGTATCACCCTTTACTCCCTCTCACTCACACTTTCTCTCACTTCTATAATTATATACTCACTGACACTATAGCGTTGTCTTCCTGGCTTTTCTTCTCCCCTCCAAAAATTCTCACACCATCTCTACTGCAAAAAACCAAAAATATCCTTCAGAATTAAAAAGGAAGCAAATAAAATGAATACAATTCATTTTTATTTTTTCATTTACATTGCTGTCTCACATTCATTTACATTCTTCTATACAATTCATCAATAAAAATCCACAAGAATAAAGGGTTTATTATTAATTAACACATTAAAAATTACAGAAAAATCATTACATGAGTTACTGGCAATAATAGTAGTTTATGCAACGGTTGTATAATGGGAGCCTTTATAGCATGAGGTGAGATGTAAGTTAGAGCCACGAGCGAAGCGAGTGCTCTAAATATCTCACAAATGCTATAAAGGCCTAATACAACCGTTGCATACACTATTTTATCTACGACCACCAGTGTAGTTATCAGTATCAGACCAGTATCAAGCTATAGACCACCAGTATCAAGCTATCTGTAAGTGTACGCTATTATAAAAATCAACATACCGTCGTTTATTTAACTTCTTTTGTCTTCATCCTACTTGAACTGTTATGATAATCAACTTATTACTTGTTAAATATGTTAAAAATAACATATCAGTCAGAACCACAAAACGCATTTGACAAGCAACAAAATCGTGAGTGTTGTTGTAAAAGTGAAAGTTATTAACATATTCACTAACAAAGTTATAAGAATATTAAACTATTTAAACTTTGGACTATTCAAATTAGTTGACTATGGAGAACCCAAGTGTTAATAATAATATGAGATCATATAATAATAATAACCCCTATACCCCAGTGAGAAATGTTAATATTAAGTGAAAGTGGACATTGTGGATAGACATATAACCTACATCTTAAACCTTCATCATCATCATTCATCATCACTCATTTACCCCTTTCTTAAAATACTTGGAAACCAAGTCGCAATTGTGAAGAAAGGATGAAGAATACTACAGCGTAACAATATATTGTATACTGCATAGTCTACTAACAATACTCTAATCAACTTTTCTCTACTCTGACTCTAAGTATATCTGTAGATATAATCACCATAATCTAAAATTAGTTTTCCAGTCATGATGGATTTCATAATGTTTTCTCAAATTTTGCAAGAAAGAACTGAATAAATTCGAAAAATTCACAACTTTGATGATTCCTATTCAAGGATGGATATTGAGTAACAGGAATTTTGAATTTTCCAAAAAATATGCCACTCTAGAAAAGTTGAAAAAGGCACCTGTACATCAAACTTTCAAATTTCATGTACTTTATTTACAATTGAAACAAATGATCCAATATTTATGAAAACTTCATCATATTCAATTCCTTATCATTCAATAACTCTTTTATTATCAGTTATGCTTAGTATATCGCTCAATGATAATTTAGTTATTGGAATGATCAATACATAACCTTATATCATTCGAGAAATGATAGATGGTTATGTTGAAATATGGAGTTCATGCCGATTAATTTGCTATTCTATTTGTTTATTCTATTTAATTTGTTATTGTATTTTCCATAAATTGGATAATGTTATTCAATTTTATCTTTGAATTGATTAATTACTTCTTTCTCCCCTCATATATCATCTTAATTCGTGTCTTATTGCGCTCTCAAAAAATCTTTCTCTTTCGAATCTATTCTCACTCGTGTTCTGCCTCTCTCAAGTTCTCTATTTCTTAAGTTCTCTCTTTCTTGAGTAATTCCTTTCTCTCCTCTATCACTCATTCTTACTCCCTCTAATCACTATCTTCCTCTCTACCCATTTCCCTGTGTCACTCTCTCTTTCTCTCTCTCACTCTCATTCTCTCTCTCGCTCTCTCAATCTCACACACACACACACTCTCTCTCTCTCCCCATCACTTTCTCTCTCTTGAGGCGACCAAATATCTCCTGCATATTATTGGCATACCGATGCCAAATGCTTACTCCTGCCTAATGGGGTGTTCATCATTAACACTGTTCCAAACACTTCCCAACCCACTCTACAATAGTCTGTCCAAGCAAAGAAGACATTCTGGCAAGATGGGAAAATGACTAAAGCTCAATCAATATTCATTCTAAAATTATGATTTGGTCTCAGAATGATTTCTACTATTTGAAACAAAGTTTATAACGTTTGAACTAGTATTGACCAAGCTGGAGTCATTTCCCGATCTTGCCAGAATGTCTTCTTTGCTTGGACATTGGAGGCTATACACCAATGTCATTGCAAGCATATTATCCAAAGTATATTACCAGCTGGCTCATCATTATCTCTCTTTTACGTATTGGTTAATAGCAATAGTCTGTCCAAGCAAAGAAGAGCCCCTGGCAAGATGGGTAAATAACTCCAGCACGGTCAATATTGGTTCAAAAATTATGAATCTGATTTAAAATTGTAAGGAACATTCTGATCTACATTTTGAGACTAAATTTATAATTCTTGAACAAATATTGACCAAGCTGGAGTCATTTTCCTATCTTGCCAGAGGGTCTTCTTTGCTTAGACAGACTATAGAAATCTGTCATCAAAATACTATTATTGTTCCTTTAAATTATCATGATTGTAGTGCTTGAAGATAGTATAATAGTATTTCAAGTAATGTATTTAAAACAAATCTGAAGCTGCAGGTCCACAGTTAAACTACCTTGAGGCTGAACTTATGCTGGGACGCACGCGAAGCAGCCCACGCGAAGTAGCCAATCACAGCTCTTGTCTCGTCATTCAGCGTTAATAACAAGAGCTGTGCTGATTGGCTACCTCGCATGGGCTGCTTTGCGTGCGTCCCAGCATATATCCTCGGCCTCAATGGAGATACATTGAGTTGAGTTTAGGCTTGTGCCTACATTTAAGTAGGCTAGTACGTACAAGGGAGGAACTATAAAAAAATTGAGAATTGGAATGATTTTAGTAGATGACGGTTAAATGAGATGACAATTCAACTCGATTTCTTGATTCGATACCACTAGTTAATAATACGACTCAAAAACGTTTTAATAAAATGAAATATCTTTCAAAAGGTCTCAATGTGATTCATAAAACGATTGGAGCATTTGAATTATTGGTAGGCTTTTATCATTATAGAAATAAACTGTATCATCACTGTATCCCAATTAATATTGTATCTCATTTCAATTGAGTTTCAAGGAAATTAAGTTGCGGACAAACACCTTCAAATAATCAAGAATGCTCCATTTTTTCCTACTACTGTATTTATTTAGTTGTCTCAAAACTCACAACTTTCCAATTATACTGAAATTATACTAATATTTAACGGATTATAATGGAAAATCAAAGCCATCATTATCATCTTTATTATAAGAATCTCTGACACCTTATTACTTTGAAGAATAGTTTCAAAGTGAATCCATAATATTGAAATCCTATGGTTTATCTTGTTCATTTCTGGAACTTAAAAGTAGACTTTTATCGAAATTTGAATTTGTTTGTGATAAAATATTTTTATAGAAGTAATAGAATATTTTTATAGATATTATAATATGTGAAAGTGGACATTGTGGATAGACATATAACCTACATCTTAAACCTTCATCATCATCATCATTCATCATCATTCACTCATTTACCTTTGCTTAAAATACTTGGAAACCAAGTCGCAATTGTAAAGAAAGAATAAAGAAGAATAAAGAATAACAGATTGATGTTGTTCAACTATATGATAGAATAGAACACAGTTTGAAATTATCTGTTCCATTAGAGATGTAAGTTATAAATAGATAAAGTTATAGATATAAGTTATAAAAGTCAATTTCAAAATGTGTTTTCATTTCATCTTCAGCACTATTTTATACTTCCAAATAAAGCGGTCCTATGATTATTCGAGGAATAAAATAATCAAGATAAAAAGTTTATTGAAGACTTAATTATTGCTTGAAAAGTACTATAAAAAATAGGTCTGGAAAGAAGAGAACATAATTTATTTTACTAAAATAAAATAACCTATTGATGAAAAAAGAATACATAATATGAGTTAGAGTAGGCTAGTCAGAAACTAGCCGACATTCTGTCGGTGAAACAGAAATGTGAAAATTCTGGAACAAAGTCGAGAGATTTGAGCGGCAAAAATAGCGTTCAAGAGGTAGAACATGTTTCAAAAACATTGTCATATGACAAATGTATGTTATTAACCCTAAACTCCATTAGGACAAACTTTAAGCGGTCTACAAGAGCAAAAAATGTTTAGCTGAAAACGCTCCAGACTTGTTCAGCTTTCGTAGACCGCTTGCCAACTGTCCTGAGAGAGTTAAGCGTTGGTAAAAGTCATTCTCCAAACGCCAGTTTCGTTGTCGTGTGGTATAAGAGGATTGCCATAGTCTGTCCAAGTTAAGAAGACATTCTGGCAAGATGGAAGAATGATTCCAGCTCGGTAAATATTGGTTCAAAAATTAAAAATTTTGTTCCAAATTGTAGAAAAGATTCTGATCTACAATTTGAGACTAGATTTATAATTTTTGAACCGATATTGACCGAGCTGCAGTCATTTTCCCCATTTTCTCATTTGTCTTCTTTGCTGGGACAAACAATATTGGACAGCTCCGGCGAGGGACTTTAGCAGGGTACTTTGCCCTGGGGACTTTGGGGGACTTGCCAGGACTTGGCTGCAATTTTATCAAGTCCATCCCAACCTCACCTTTCGACACTATGTTGAGAGGGGGGGGGGAATAAGTAGTAGAGGGGGAGGAGGTAAGTGCAGGACAGCAGGACAGTCGGACAAGGCTAATCTTCAACGAACACTCGGCAGTTGATGTCCTTATAATTCGTCCGGGGGTAGTCTGTCCAAGCAGAGAAGACAGTCCGGCAAGATGGGAAAATTACTCCAGCCTGGTCAATATTGGTTCAAAAATTATAAATTTGGTCTCAAATTGTAAACATTATTCTGATCTACAAATTGAGATCGAATTCACAATTTTTGAACCGATATTGACCGAGCTGGAGTCATTATCCCATCTTGCCAGAATGTCTTCTTCTTTTTTCCACCAGACTTTACTGCGAGCTTCTAGTGCAGCCTTTCTGTCGACAGTGGACGAAGCTGCACTAAAAGATAGCCAATGCCTTGAACGTCACTGGAAGATTGTAGTTGGTTTCAACGACGCTAAATCCAGTGGGAAAGCAAAGTTGGGGCTGGAGTAGACACTGGATAAGGACCACTGGCGTCTCGTGCACACGAAACAGGTGAAGTGCTGTACAGTAAAAGATACGTGCACTTCACCTGTTTCGTTGTCACGAGCCGCCAGTGATAAGGACAAGAAATGCGAGAGAGAGAGACAGGATGAAGGAGAGGAGAAAAACCAGAAATGCGGAAGAGTGAGAGGGTCAAGAGAAAGAGAGAAGAGACAAGGAATGCAAGAGAGAAAAATTATGAGAGAGAGGAAATTAAGTTTCCTTCACTGGCGGCTCATGCCCACGAAACGGGTGAAGTGCTGTATAGTAAAAAATAAGGGCACTCCACCTGTTTCGTAGTCACGAGCCGCCAGTGAAAAGAATTGCAATAAGAGGTGAAGATAATGATAATTATTATACCGGGGAAAGGTAAGAAGGCTTCTGAACATAGGAGGAAAAAGCGTACTGACGAGAGTAAAGGGTATGTAATGGAAATAGTTTCCACCTAAGTGAAAAAAAAGGGTAAGAGAAATAGGAATAGCTTTCGTGTCGAATTATCTATATTCAACTGCAGGGCCCTAGCGTGGTTTTTTGTCGCCCTGTGCGAGATTTTCGCAGGCGCCTCCCCCCTCACCAATACCAGACGAATGCAATCCAACACAATTATTATAATAGATTCAATGCCAAACATGATTCAAGCTGCCTTGCATGTTCACAGTTTTCTCATTAGCAATCGCAATGTTACATGTGGTGTGATAAAAAGGATTATTATATAGGGACTTGCTTATTTTAATCTACTCCAAAGTATTGTTTCGTATTTTAATGTACAACGTGATAAGCGAAAGCTTACAGGAATTAATACAAAATAACTGAAAGCTATCTCTATTGAGCAAAACTGTCACATTGTACCAAACTTTATCATTGAAATAATAAAATTTTAATTATTGATTTACTTATTTTATCAGTTTCCTTGAAAGCACATAAGGAAGGGAATAATGAAATTTTCTCAGAAGAATATTGATCATCAACATGAACATTCCATTTCACTGGAAATTAAAATGTTTCTAACAAAATACGTGGGAACTCAATAACAAGCAAATTGAAGATTTCAGTCATTTCCACTGCTCTACCCAACTTTCTTGGATAACATTCAAAATAGTTCCTGATTCACCCAGCAGATGACAGTAGCAATAGGGTGACTTGCTTCGAATCTCATTGGACACACCTCCAAGCTCCACCCACGATCAAAATGGCCGAAAACATCGATTGGAAAAGTTTCCAAATTAAACAAGTAGATGGCAGCAGTTGACGGGTGATGTTTCAGATTTGACTTGGACACGCCTTCATGCCTCGCCTGCTCTTTTCTTATTGGTTGACAGTGTTTCGTGAGTTCTGTCTTAGAAAATGGCTGCTGGCAAGAAAATGATGGATGTTGTGTATCATAAACAAAAATTTACACTGAACGTTTACACTGAACAATAACACTGAAAATTTCCTATTGACGATCTTGTGCTAATATAATACTTATTCATGTATTAAGGCTGGTAAGAATCAGATGGCATGTGGGATGCGAGAGACGGCTTGAGCTGTAAATAAACTCGCTATATATATATATAAGAATTTATCAAGTTAGTATTTGAAGAATTTATTTATAGAATTTAGACGCAGTTCTACTTTTATCGTTTAGTTTGGACCAGTACTGAACTTCAATAGTTTTATGCTGTATGAAATGAGATAAGAATATGATTCCTCACTTCCATCTTATACTCATCAATTCTATTTTAATCATCTTATCATCATCAATATATTATTATATTTTTCATACATTAGAACTCAAAACATTTCATGATCTAATACCGACCTCTTGCCAGGAAAAAGTCTGAAAACTACAACAATTCGGTAAAAATATCTGTATTATAGGATTATTATGTATGGAGGAGTTTTTATCGTGAACTGGCTTGTGATTAGTCGACAGAATGTAAGGTGGTTATCAGCCAACCATAGAATCTAAAAATTTAAGAGGGGCGTTTTCTTGGCTTTCTTCATACATTGATCGCGGTTTATCAATTGATCAATTCATTATGATGAATGAATTTATACAGAGGAAATAATTTCTTGTGAATACAAGTTAGTAGAATAAGTTTTTTATCAAATAGTGGAAAAATTATTCTAATATTTGTAATAGCTCAATTAAAATTTTTAAAATCCCCGGTTTGCATCATCCGACGCAACGCCACTCCACACGAGGGCCCTGTTCTTGAGATTTCAAAATACAAAGATGTCAAAATGAAAGAGGACCTTTCAAAATATCAGTTCCATGGTCGATGAACAATAATAGCTGCATAATTCTCACTATGAAGCCTTTTGACAAAATTCAATTTTTGAAGCGAAAATCAACATGATGAAACAACAATGTTCGGTTTTGGAAAGCAACACCTGTCATTCTATATTATACAGTATGAATATATATATATATATATATATATATATATATATATATATATATATATATATATATATATATATATATCCGCCAAGCTAAACCCCAGGTGCGTTGTCACCGAAAACCGCATCAAACGCTTGTAGTCTGTCCAAGCGAAGAAGACATTCTGGCAAGATGGGAAAACGACTCCAGCTCGGTCACTACTGGTTCAAAGATGGTTAATTTGGTCTCAAATTGTAGAGCAGAAAGTTGTCTACAATTTAAGACAAGATTGATAATTTTTGAAGTGATATTGACCGAGCTGGAGTAATTTTCCCATCGTGCCAGAATGTCTTCTTTGCTTGGAATGACTATAGCGGTGGTAATCCCTTAATATTATTCGCATCCGTTCATGAATGAGCCGTTTTGCATGTAGGCCTCAAAACCCATCCTGTACCCAGCAGCCTTTGTGAACCTTTATTATACAGGGTGGATGCAATTTTGACCACCGGACAACATAAACTAATAATAATATTGGGCTTTTGTCTCCCTCACTCAGTATCTCCCATTCGCTCACTCTATCTTTGTCTCTCTTTGTCTATCTTTGTCTATCTTCATAATTACCTCTCTCACTCCCTCTTCAACCATTACTTTGTATAATTAATTAATGTAATTACCATTTATAGTCTGTCCAAGCAAAGAAGGTTAAAAAAATATTGATTTGGTCTCTAATTGTAGATCTTCAGAATGTTTCCTACGATTGAGACCAAATAAATAACTTTTGAAGCACTATTGATCGAGATGGAGTCATTTTCTCATCTTGCCAGAGGGTCTTCTTTGCTTGTACAGACAAAAGTATGTATTATTAATGTAATTGAACATCAATTTGGAACAAATAATAATAATTATACTGCTTTTATCGTTTACTTTTCCAAAATCTCTCTTTTTATCTTTTTGCTCTCTCTCTCGTACTCCCGCCTCTTCAATCCTCACTTTGTATCTAAAATATGGGTCAACATTTTTCAAAAGAAGCCAATATTTCACAGTTTTAAGTGCTTATTGAGTGTATTTTTGTTATAAAATTTGGTGCATAATCCATCTTAATTCAAAATTCTATGTTTGAAAGGGTTTGCATTCAAAATTGAGAGGTGAAGAAACATAACTGAACATAGTCTAACCTACATTTTGGACTGTATCATATTATAAATTTGAAAGATAGAATAGCACAAGAATTACCCTAGTATTTTATCTCTCAATGTCAGTGTCATTTGTGACATAAATAAAATAAATAAAATAAATAAAATAAATAAAATAAATAAAATAAATAAAATAAATAAAATAAATAAAATAAATAAAATAAATAGAATAAATAGAATAAATAAAATAAATAAAATAAATAAAATGAATAAAATAAATAAAATAAATAAAATAAATAAAATAAATAAAATAAATAAAATAAATAAAATAAATAAAATAAATAAAATAAATAAAATAAATAAAATAAATAAAATAGATAAAATAAATAAAATAAATAAAATAAATAAAATAAATAAAATAAATAAAATAAATAGAATAAATAAAATAAATGAAATAAATAAAATAAATAAACTATTTGTACCACTCCTAGCCCCTCTTCATCTCTCAAATTTATTGTAATGATCCAATCTCTCTCTCTCTCTCTCTCACTTCATGGCCTTGGATAATAAAAGGTTATCCTTTGAAATCTTTTTCCAAGAATGGACATCCTCGTGTTAAAACTACGCCTCTTATTTGGATAATTAAACGTAATAAAGGAGGATTGTCAATCACATATTTCTTAACTCTTTCTCTATCTCACTTCATGGCTAAGTGTTGATGGAAAGGATATCATGATCCTTTTTCAAGAATGGACATCTTTTCGTCCAAACTTCGCCTTTCCATCTAGATAATCTGATCAAAATAAAAAGATTGCCAATTATATATTTTTTACAACGTTTTTATGCTATAAAATTTCTATGATTTTTGCGTTCATTTGTACTTTTTTGTTGATTAATTACTGAGTTGTACCAGTTACTGTATATGATTTTATTCCTATATATAGTTATAGCCTACTTTCTATATTATTTGATTGCAATCTAGAAACTAAGCTGAATTGTTTTGTTATTATCTACGTGAATAAAGAAATCTGAATCTAAATCTCTCTATCTCACTTCATCGCTAAGGCTGAGGCCGCACTGCCGGTGGGTAGAGCGTGGGGGTGGAGGGTAGTTGGTAAATCTATAGAAAATACACACCATCCACAGTAATACATTGTTTGAATGGTATGACGTCATACTGTTTTTGAGGTTATATTGTCCATATTTGAGAATTTCAAGATGGCGGCTGAACACATACCATTCATACAATGTGGATGGTGTGTATGTTCTATAGATTTACCAACTACCCTCCACCCACCACGCTCTACCCACTGGCAGTGCGGCCTCAGCCTAAGTGTTGAAGTAAAGTACAACTATACAAGAATGTCTAAGTCTGAAGTCTAAGTCAAGTCAAAGTCTAAGTCTAATGTCGAAGTCCAAGTCAAGAATGTCTCAATGTCTAAGCTTCCCTTTTATTCTAATAATTCAACCATAATAGAGGGACATATTCAATTTATTGTCAATAACATATTTTTTATAAAATCTTTATAACCTCTGCTCTCATTTTATGTATCTCCTTCTGTTGAATAATAATGATAAGTCTCCATTTCGTGAAATTCATAGAAAAATTGATAACAATGTTTATTTTCTTATTTATTTATTGTTACAATTGCGACTTGATAGCAAGTATTTCAAGCAAAGATGATTAGTGAGTGAATGAAAAATGATAAATGTTGACATTACAATTTTCACTTTGAAAAATTTATAATTTTGTTAAAAGTTCACTGTTCACAATTAATATCCAATCAAAACACCAAATAATGGAGGTGTTAGAAAAATTTGAGAATTTTGAATTTTGAGAACTTATAATTTTAATAAAAGTTCACTGTTAACAATGAATATTCAATCAAAACACCAAATAATGAAGATGTTCAAAGAATTTGAGAATTTTGAATTTAAAAAAATTTAGAGCAAAATAGAACCAAACTAGCAAAAAACCATTACAGCCGTTCTCTAAATATAATAATTATATTCCTGTATAGAGCTATAGGAATGTATCTCACAAGCATAGTTAGAATCTATTCATCCAATCCATCTACTATCTATCTATCTATTCCAATCCTATGTGCTTCAACTCTGTCTATAACTCGCATATCATCTATCTCAATTCAATTGAAATTGGAATTGAAACAGAAAATTGAAATTGCCCTTTGACATCGCCTATTCTACCCCTTTAGTCTTCCTCCAATAGTCTGTCCAAGCAAAGAAGACCCTTTGGCAAGATGGGAAAATTACTTCATCTCGTTCAATATTGGTTCAAAAATTATTGATTTGGTCTCAAATGGTGGGTAAGAATGTTTCCTACAAATTGAGACTAAATTAATAATTTTTGAACCAATATTGAAGGAGATGAAGTCATTTTCTCATCTTACCAGAGGGTCTTCTTTGCTTGGACAGACTATACCACCACACTTGCCTCTATCATCAGCTTCCGTTGTAATACGCAGTTCCGCCACAAACGCGGAATTCAATAATTATTCAATGGTAATGGGCTGACAAAATTATAATGATAATGCGCTGATTAGAGTCTAATCTGGCCTTTGTTGTAGGTCTGATTAATTTCCTTCCGACGGAGGATCAAAGGAGGAGACTGATGTGGTGAAGAAGGAGGAGGTAAAGAGGAAGGTGGTGATGAAGGAGAAGGAAGAGGAGTTGAGGATGATGATGACGAAGAAGAAAAAAGAACAAGAAGAAAAGGAGGAGAAGGAGGAGGAGGAGAAGATGAGGAGGAGGAGGAGGAGGAGAAGAAGGAGAAGGAAAATGAGGAGGAGGAAGAGGTGGAGGAGGAGGAGGAAGAGGACGAGTGGTGAATGAGGGCGAAAATATGGAGGATGAAGAGGAAAAGTAGGAGAAGGAGGAGGAGGAGTAGTAGAAGGAAGAGGGGGAGGAGCAGTAAGAGGAGAAGTATGGAAAGTAATAGTGAAGAGAAGGAGGAGGAAGAGGAGGAGAAAAATGAGGAGAAGGAGGAGATGGTTGAGAAGGAGAAGAAGGAAAACGAGGATAAGGAGAAGGAGGAGAAGGAGGAGAACGAGAAGATGGAGGAGATAGAGGAGAAGGAGGAGAAAGAGAGGAAATTGGAGGAGAAAGAAAGGAAATTGGAGGAGAAAGAAAGGAATAAAGAACCCACATAGCACACAACGTATCCGATACATATTAAGTACATATCAATGTAACCCTTAAAGTATGTATTACAAAATATGTACCTCAAACGTATCTGATACATATTATTTGAGGCAGAATTGATACGTATCTCCCGATACTTTCTGATACGTATCAGATACGTATCCGCTAAACCTACCCACAATGCATTAGTAACTGTGCCTCTGCTCGTGTGCTCTTTCTGAACTGAAATTTTCTTTTGTGATGAAATGTAAGCTGATGTGATTGTTGAGACAAAACCAGAATAGTACTTTTAAAAGGATGAAAATTGTTTATTTGAATGTAATATTATAATATATTACTTATTATATAAATCTGTGTTTCATTTATCAATTGATTTGAATCTGATCCAATGCTAAGTAGGCTATTGATTGCATTCAGTATTTTGAGGTTAAGTTCCTTATGCATCTTTTTATGTCTTTCCAAATGGGATTAACTGGATTATCATGATTTTATTTCAACAATTACAAATATCAATATCATTATTTGATAATATTTATATCATTGATCAACAAAGTATTTTGGCTATTCTTTTGTTAGTTACATATCAGATGTATATCCAAGACATGAGGGTGATACATATCGGATACGTGTAATCAATACCCAAATAATATGTATCTCAAAAGCGGACATTTTCACGTATCAGATAAGTACTAGATATGTAAATTTATGTATCTGATACATACTGTAAGTATCGATGGAACTTATCTAATACGTATCTGATATGTTCATGTGCTATGTGGGAAGAGGAAGAAAGGAAAAAGGAGGAGAAGGAGGAGAAAGATAGGAAAAACGAGTAGAAGGAGTAGAAGGAGAAAAAGAGGAAAGAGGATTAGAAGGAGGAGAAGGAAGAGAAGGAGGAGGAGGAGGAGGAGAAGCAGGAGATGAAGGAGGAGAAGGAGAGGAAGGGGAAGGAGGAGAAGGAGGTTGAGGAGGAGGAGGAGGAGGAGGAGGAGGAGGAGGAGGAGGAGGAGGAGGAGGAGGAGTAGGAGGAGGAGGAGGAGGGGAGGGAGTAGGAGGAGGAGGAGGAGGAGGAGGAGGAGGAGGAGGAGGAGGAGGAGAAAGAGAAGGAGAAGGAGGAGAAGGTGGAAGAGATTCGTTGAAATTATGAGGGAAATGTGGGAAAATGATCATGGATGAAAGAGAAGGATGATCGGATGTAGAGAATTGAAAGATAGAAAGAGAAAAAGAAACACACAAAACAGATAATGAGGAGTTGAAGAGAACAGATGAAATATACAGAAAGAGAAATAGAGCCTAATACAGAAACAGGAGTATGACAACGATATAATTGAATAAATAGGTTACGCCAAAACGTTAGGCGGTTTCGTATGTCTCTTGTTTTAACCTAACTAACAGCTGATTAAAAGCATCCATTTTTTCTTTCGAATCCAGAACATCATCTATGCAAAGCTAATGACAACTCAACTGACAACATCAGCTGTTGGAGCGCACAAGGAGCAGACGGAAGCGCCTATCTTCCTGTCTTCAGCTATAGCCTACATATAGAGCACCAGTAATATAACTCCGTCATAATAATTATATTGGATTCCTGTGTAATTACCTCTCAATATCATTAGTGGATTGTTTTGTAGAGTATTTGAGCAACTCACTAGTAAGCCTAAAGGTGAGTTTACATTTCTGTGTGATACAGTTTGTATAGACTGCCCAAGCGAAGAACACCCTTTGGCAAGACGAGAAAATGACTCCAGCTCGGTCAATATTGGTTCAAAAATTTAACACTCAATTCAAAAATGTAAATCAGAATAACTTCTACGATTGAGAAAAAAATCAATAATTTTCCAACCAATATTGACCGAGCTGGAGTCATTTTCTCATCTTGACAGAGGGTTTTCTTTGTTTGGACAGGCTATATATATTTGCTCACGTAATTTGGATTCACAAACGTAATTATGTTGACTGCATGGTGAGGTATGGGAGATAACTTTGCTCAATCAAATAATACGTATGAGTGTATTTGAACTTGTCAAAGGCAAACAACACTAGCATTGATAGCTTATTAAGCAAAATGAAATAATTAATTAGTATGAATCTTTAATTAATTGTAGCCATCAGGCCCTATCAATCTGGGGGAGAAATAAATATGAATCAATTTTATTTGTAAGTATTTTCCTTGTATTTTACTTTTATGTGAAAGTTTCTTAATATTTCAATCCTGTTAGCTGAAAAAGGATACAAAGTTTTGAACTAGTGTAAAATAAATTTGTGAAAGTGTTTGCAGACAATTCCAAAAGTTTAGGCCTACTACTCTCAGAACCATCTATACTAAGTCATTTCTAGTTCCACGTTGTCGAGCATGGAATGCACTTCCTGATTCTATTAGATCTATTGAGAGTCGAGCAAGCTTCATCTCAAAACTTAGAAAATATATTTTAGAGAAGATGATTTCGAAAACGTTCAACCCTAGAGGAACAGCATGACTACCCTTCATCATTCATTTCATCCTTCACCCATTCAACATACTTGTACATAAATTCATTTCATCACCAGTAGTAATTTTACATCCATTTAACACCCACTAATCATTGCTCTTAGTTATTAATTTTACTTGTAAATGAGCTTTATTTATTCATTCATTACATTTTTAGTATTATTCATCATAATATTATCTATTGATTTATTTACTTCATCGATCATTTTTCAATCACCAAGTTTCAGTTTTATACTACAACTGGACATTTTTAAATTTTTCTAGTAATAGTGTAACAGTTCGAATTTCACAGGCCAAGTGTTAATGGAAAGGATATACTTATCCTTTCCCAAGAATGGTCATTCTATGTCCAAACTTCGCCTTTTCATTTACATATTGTAATGCACAACAAGTAAGATTGCAAGCAAGTAGCATATTGTTTGGATAATTGTTCTATGTTTTTTGCATTCGCATGTAACCTCTCTCATTGAATAGACTATAGAATAACCCATGAAAATTGTAGTGTAAATTATCGAAATTGGTGTGTAAATTGTGAAAATAATAGAATAATTAGATTTAATAATAACTCTTGTAATCTAGAAACTAAACATAAATATTTTGTTGCTATCTAGATGTATAGAGAAATCTAATCTAATCTAATCTAGAACCAGGACCCTCATGTGGTTATTTGGCGCCCTCTGCGAGAGGGCTAAGATTTTTGGTAATTTATTTCATTAGTTCGCTTGACAGCACATAAAGAAGAGAATGATAAATTTTTCACAGAAAAAAAATTGGGAATCATCATAGATACCTATTTCATTTTACTGTAAATAAAGATGTTTTAACAAAAACGTGGGAACTCAATAACATGCGAATTGAAGATTTCAGCCATTTTCACTGCTCTACTCAACTTTATTGAATATCATTTGGAATAGTTCCTAATTCAGCCAGCAGATTACAGTACCAATAGGGTGGCTTGCTTCGACTTCCATTGGACACGCCTACGATCAAAATGGCCGAAAACATCGATTAGAAAAGTTTCCAAATTCAAACAGTAGATGGCAGCAGTTGATGGGTGATGTTTCAGATTTGAGTTGGACACTCCTCCATGCCCCGCCTGCTCTTTTCTTATTGGTTGACAGTGTTTCGTGAGTTCTGTCTTGGAAAATGGCTGCTAGCAAGGAAATGATGGATGGTGTATCATACACAAAAGTTTACGCTGATTCACTATTGACAATCCTGTGCTCATATGTATTATTATTTCGTATTAATGTATTCAGGCTGGTAAGATTCTATGAAGTTAGTATTTGGAGAATTTATTTATAAAATTTGAGCTCAGTTCTACTTTTATGTTTTTATTGTGTAACTTCAATAGTTTTATGCTGTATAAAATGAGATGAAAATATGATTCCACACTCCCATCTTACTCATTAATTCTATTTTTTATACGATGAATATAATGGAATGGAACTCAAACTATCCATGATCTAATACCGACCTCTTGCCAGGAAAAAGTTTGAAAAAAAGAAAAACTCGGTAGAAATATTAGTATTATAGGATAATTATATGGAGGAGTTTGTATCGGAAACTGGCTGGTCGACGGAGTGTGAGGTGGTTGTCAACCAACCATAGAATTGAATTTAAGAGGAGTGTTTCTTGGCTTGCTTCATACATTGATCATGGTTTTTCAATTGATCAATTTATTCATTATGACGGATGAATTTATGCAGAGGAAATAATTTCATGTGGATTCAAGTTGTTGGTGGAATAAGTTTCTTATCAAATAGTGGAAAAATTATTCTAATAGCCCAATTGAAATATTAAAATTCCCGTTTTGCATCAGCCGCCGCGGCGCCCTCTTGGCCGAGGCGCCCTGTGCTGTCGCACACCCCAGGCAAGGGCCCTGCTCAGAACTGCTTGATTCATTGCTTGAAACTCAGTCTATTGTAGTAGCTTCCTTCTTTTACGACTCTGTATCAAATATGTACTATGTATCACTGCTGCGTATCAAAAATCCGACGTTGAAAGAGGGTTTTAAGTAATGGTGGCTTGTGCCCACGTAACAGGTGAAGTGCTGTACAGTAAAAGATACGGGCACTTCACCTGTTTCGTAGGTACGAGCTGCCAGTGGCTTCAAGCTGTATCGTGATTCAGCAATTGAGATTCTTGAACATTTTTCCAACAAAATGAAGTATTTAATAGACTAACACTAGACTTTTCAACAGAATTTTAATGAGTTTCGGTTGCAGAGTTCCAGCAATAATTGATTACGTAGTTGATGCAGCCAAAACAAGCACTAGAAAATGATCGTTTGTAAATTCCGTAGAGAAGCAGAAGAGAGAAAACGTCGACAAAGTGGCGGCGATAAAAAAGATTCAGGGATGAAGAAAAATCTCAGCGACAAAAAAGTCGCCAACAGCAACCGCGCAACATGATTGAGTGCCGGGATAGAAAATTCAGCCACTGGATGTAAATTATTTCCACACTAATTAGCGTATATCAGAGATCAGAAAAAATAGTGGCTGAGAATTTTTCAAGCGAAGTGTTTTTGGACTGGTGAAATTCGAGTGAGATGGAGTGATGGTGGAGAAGGAGAAGATATGTGATTAGAGGGAGGATAAAAGGAAGAAAAAAGTTGTAGAAAATAAATAATCATCATTGGGAGGGGGATGATATGGATGTTGAAAAAGAGGAGGAAGTGGAATACCAAGAGGGAATTTGATAGCAGAAGTGTATTGTATGAAAAAGTAGAATTATGATTAAAGCTGACGCAATAGAGTTGGACAGTTACTCCCATCTCTTGCACGTCATGTAACCTACTAATTACCACTGGCTGCTCGTGCCCACGAAACGGGCACTTCACCCGTATCTTTTACTGTACAGCACTTCACCTGTTTCGTTGGCACGAGCCGCCAGTCATTTCCAGAAAAAACAATTATTAAACATAGATGAATGATAACGCTACTTGACAACATCAGCTGTTGAAGCGCCGAAGAAACAGACGAAACCGTCCAAATTTAGTTGTCAGCTATACTAGAAATTTTAATGGAAAGCACTGGCGGCTCGTACCCACGAAACAGGTGAAGTGCCCGTATCTTATACTGTACAGCACTTCATCTGTTTCGATCGCACGAGCCGCCAGTCATGAAAAGGCAATGAGATTGGATTAAGTGAAATTAGATTCACTTTATTCAAGCTAATTTCAGCATTTATAATCTTAAATCCTAGATAGAAATTGAAAATAAAATAGATTATTAAGCGATTGAATTGAACAGAAAATAGGATTCAATATTCTTAGTAAAGTAATAATATGATTGTGATGTATTTACATGAAATGGCGGAGTTTGGACATAGATGTCCATTCTTTGATTGAAGGATATCCATCTCATTAACATTCAACTGTAAGAGAGATTAGATTAGATTAGATTAGATTACTTTATTCAAATAGATAACAAAATTTGGCTTAGATTATACATTGTAATATGAATGAGTAAATCTAAATTATCCTATAAATTTCACAAAATAGAGACTTCTAGTAAACATACGGAAACGGTGATGTAATGAATGCAAAATTTATACAAATTTTAAATTGGAGGTTCTGCAAAATGAATAAGGAGTGTAAGTTATCTAATTGAAAAGGCGAAGTTTAGACATATATATGTCCATTCTTGAGAAAGGATAATAAGGATATCCTTTCCATTAACACTTGGCCTTGGGTTGAAAATCTATAACGAGCTATTAAGATTACTAAAGATAGTAAGAAAAATTATTATACAATTTAAACTAGATTTAAATGGATCAATATTTAATCGTATTCGAATTATATTATGAGATGAGTAACAATAAAAATGATAATGATAAATGGTACTATGGATTGACTTGAAGTAAAATTATTTACAAGTATATGGTAGTGAATGGAAATGTGCGATGAATGACAAGAGTGTGTTAATATTATAATAACGGTTTGGATGATGAATGTGTGATGATAGTGTAATATGGAAGTACAAATTATAATTAAGAATATGAAGAGAAAGTGATGATGGTGTGTGATGATATTAGATTTATTCAAGTATGTAAGTAATAATCAGTGGAATAGTGGAATTTGTCATGTTGCTCTAGGTTTGGACACATTCGATCAGAGAGAGAGAGTGAGAGAGAATTTGGGGGCTCTTTTTGCGATCCAACAGTTGATGTTTTCAATATGGGCAAAATTATAGTCTTTTGATAATTTTTTCATATTTACAAATTCATAATGATAATGTTAGAATTATCATTCATCCATGCGTATATCATTTTTTCAGATCAACATTAGTTAGGGTGAGAATAAGAAGAGGCTTGAGACCTCGGGGTTTTACTATACTATGATATACAAATCATATGATACGATATTTATATGATATAGATGTTGAACTATGTATATAAGGCTACGGCCATGGGCAGCTTTTTGCTGCAAATTTTGTCAACACCTGTGAAGATGTTCCCGACTCGTTCAAATTTTAATAAAAATCATGCCATAATAACGTTCTAAATTTGAGTAATTTTGTACAATCAAAAGAAATTTTTCATCCCTTCTCAATTTTGAAATAATGATGATAGAAAATTGTTTTTGTCCAGATTCCAATTAAAATTACGCCATAATTTAGTACTCAATTTCGTATCAATTGAACCACCAAACAAAAAATTTCTACCCATTCCCATTTTCGGGTAGAAGTCATTGAAAAGAGGTAACTGGATCCCATCCTGAGCCAAATACCAAAACAAAGCTAGAGTTTTGAATTTATTCAATGTTTTGTACAATATTATTTCAATGATAGAAAATCAGCTGATATCGCCTAACGTACTCCCCTACGCATCTCTCGCCATTACGCAGCTGTCTGAAATGAAACTGAAATCTCAACTAGCTGCTGCTGAGAAAAATGAATCGTGACCTATTTGTTTGCAGCAAATATTTGCAGCACTTTTATGCTTGTCAGGCCGCACCAGCTGATTTTCTATCATAAAAATAATAATAAATTCTAGCTTTGTTTTGGTATTTGGCACAGGATGGGGTCTAGTCACCCTTTTCAATCACTCCTGCCCTAAAATGAGAAGGGGTAAAAATTTTTTGTTTGGTGGTTCAATTGATACGAAATTGAGTACTAAATTATGGCGTAATTTTAATTGGAATCTGGGCAAAAAAAAACTCTTATCATCATTATTTCAAAATTGGGAAGGGATGAAAATTTTCTTTTGATTGTACAAAATTACTCGAATTTAGAACTATATTATTGCATGATTCTTATTAGAAATTTGAACGAGTCGGAACATCTTCACAGGTGTTGACAAAATTTGCAGCAAAAAGCTGCCCATGTGGCCGTGCCCTAATATGTAGCACCCGCAACCCAACCTTAAGCCTCACCTTATTTAACATGTTTTTATCCATAGATTATTGATATTAGTAAGCAGGTTACATCATGTACAAGAGACAGACGAAACCGCCTAACTTTTTGTCGGAAACAGGACTCGATCAGAAACAACAAACAATCAGAAAAACAGAGTAGAAGACGCAATCTCCAATACACAAAGTTAGAAGGAAGAAAAAGCTAACAACAAAATATCGGCCAATCTAGTAGCCTGTCGAAGAGATTAGATTACTTTATTCAAATAGATAACAAAATTCGGCTTAGATTCTACATTGTAATATAATATATAGGAGTAAGACAAAATTATCTTATAAATTTCACAAAATAGAAACTTCTAGTAAAAATACAATAAAACGGTGAAGTAATGAATGCAAAATTTATACAAAATTTTAATTTGAGGTTCTGCAAAATGAATAAGGAGTGTAAGTTATCTAATTGAAAAGGCGAAGTTTAGACATATATATGTCCATTTTTGGGAAAGGATAATAAGGATATCCTTTCCATTAACACTTGGCCTTGGGTTGAAAATCTATAACGAGCTATTAAGATTACTAAAGATAGTAAGAAAAATTATTATACAATTTAAACTAGATTTAAATGGATCAATACTTAATCGTATTCGAATTATATTATGAGATGAGTAACAATAAAAATGATAATGATAAATGGTACTATGGATTATGGAGAGAGAGAGTGTGTGTGAGTGTAAGAGAGAGAGAAACTGAGAGAGAGAGAGTATGAGAGTGAGAGAGAGTGAGAGAGAGTGAGTGTGAGTGAGTGGCTGTGATAAAGAGAGTTTGAGAAGATAACCAACAAACCAAGGCGAACACAGAAAAATCGGTTGAATCTGTGGCACGCAACTTGCCTCCGTAGCCTTTCGAAGCCGGCTGGGGGTTGGGAGGACACCTAATTTATTTACGAGTGAACGCCAGAGAAGTAATTAAAACCGGACGATGGCAGGGGAATTGTTGTTTACAACAGTGTGGTTGTGACTCGAATAGGCAACCCGCAACACATTGATGCTCCTGCAACTGTGCGGGATAGGCTGCCCGCAACACACGCGTCTATTTTGTCCCAGAGCAGATTACAACGAAATAGGCGGCTGGCAAAAAACTGTTAATAATACTCACATCTGTTAGGACAGTCGGCTAGCGGTCTACAAGAACTTATCGAGTAGATTACAGTCTCAGGAAACCGGTTCTCTCTTGTAGACCGTGTTAAAACTGTTCTGAGAGAGGTGAGAATTAGTTACAGACCAGTACTAACCGCCATTTTTTGTTGAGGTTGCTATACGCCAAGTGATTTTCTGTCAATTCCCGACGGTTGAAAACCTTCAATTGGATGAATAGTGCAATCTATGTTGCCACTGTATTCAATTAGGTGATGTTTGAAATAATGTACATTGTGTTAAAACCACCCCCTGAACAATCATACCCCTCCTTGAACCCTTATTATCTCCCCTCCTCTATTCAGCATACGTAGTATACATGGTCTATTTTGTCCTTGACCTGAATTCTTCTTCCCCCACATAAGTGAAATTGCATTCGAATCCAGCTAAAATTGTTACCTACTGTTTACTGAAGCTTAGAAACCATCCAGTGACACAAAGTGGAATAACAATGATAATTAATGCGAATAAATCGTTATTATCAATCTTATAATGTTCTAATAATGGTGAATGCAATATCTAATAATTATTTCAATTATGTGTTGTTGATTGTAACGGGATGACTCATCAGCTTATACCTGCATGAGGGTATACCTGTACTGGGTATTGGTCTCTCGATAAGGGTGATTAAGTCACGAACACTGTGGACTGCTCTTGGATGGGTGACCAGTATTTGGCCAAGTACACATTGGCGAGGTGGAAGGGTCTCCACACCATGAAAAGCCATAAGAATATTTATTTTTCTACCTGCATGAACTATACATAGGCCTACAATATAAAATCTTATGCAATTTACAGAACTTTTTGTTGACCTCCATCTGTATAAACTAAAATATTGGAATAATTGCCTGTTCAACAAGACTGTGAGAATTCTAGTTATTTTTGTCCTCCCATATTTGTTATATAAACTAATCAGTGAATGTTAGTAAAAATGAATCAATGAAAATCGCAGTACACTTATTAGTATTTTTTTATTGAACGCAACATATTTCGGGCTCTTTAGAGCTATTTCAGAGGTTAAAAATTGAACATATCCAATTTTATGAAGATTTTGATTTCAATTTACTAACATACACTGATAATAGCCCTAAACCCTATCCACGATAACTTGAGATGAAATGAACAAACTTTTTGCGTTTGAGTAATGATAGGTCTTCTTCCATGCGAAGTGATCGACGCAGTAGAACAGCTGACGTCTAACATCATCCGGGACAACTTCACAGACGTGATCAGCTGTAGTTAATCACAGCTACAGTCTCAAGCTGTGATTGGCTACAGTCTGACTTGTCTTCTCTCAAGACTCTTGTCTTGAGCTGTGATTGGCTACAGCTATCAGAATGCGGTCGTCCGTTTCGCATAGAAGAAGACCTACCATCACACGCACACACACTCAAAAAGCTTTCCAATTTCGTCTCAATCATGAACAGGGTATATATATATAGAGGTAGACCAACTAGTGAACATAAAGGTCCACCTTTGTATTCACTGACCTAACTTACCTCCACTACAATAACTATTATTTCCATATAGTCAGGCTTTCCCTGTTAAACCGTTATGATTGAAAGTTCAGAGCGAATTGTATTTCCCTGGATGCGCTGTGGTGATCAAAGGCTAAACAATAATATTAATGAGAAGTAGGGTTCACTGGCGGCTCGTACCCACGAAACAGGTGAAGTGCCCGTATCTTTTACTGTACAGCACTTCACCTGTTTCGTGGACACGAGCCGCCAGTGGTAGGGTTGTGTGATACACACAATGGGATTATGGGTTGTTTTGCGTGATTATCAGAAGCGAGTAATGTTGGATAGTGCTGTCCCAGATAGAGTTGTGACCTATGTATTGTTAGGATGACCCAAATTTCGAACTGATTGTTTTCTGTTATAATTGCTTAGTAATTATGATTGTATTATTGTAATATTGAATATCAGTTTTCTCCCAATAAATTCAAAATCCATAATGGAAGATGTTTTTTTTGGCGAACACCTGGACCCTTTCCTGTTGTATTCCCGCAGTGAATGATGATAATAGAATTTGCATTTTGATTTATTAGTTTGAGTCGATTGATATTTATTCAACATGATAAAACGTTGATTGAATTTGCCGGCCTCGGTGGCGCAGTGGGCTAGGGCGTCACAACCTTCAGTCCGCTAGCACTGCCGCAGGTCTGGGTTCGAATCCCAGTGGCATGGCTGTTTTTCACCTCATCAATCACCTTAGCACTCAAGATCCATTACCCACGCACGAGCTACAATGCTTATGTGGGCATCATCCGCAATAAAATAAAAAAAAAAATGAAAAAATTGTTCAAGTTAATCATCCAATTCCGTCACAAGTTGAACGTTCCAGACGAATATTCAGACCGGAATCAAACCAATCTGATTCATAACGAAAAAGAGAGAGTTTCTCATCTCTAGCTTAGGCTATACTGTACATTTTGTATTTTATATCTGGACATTTCAGTTTATTCCATAATCTTATTGATTATTATTAGTTAGACATTTTCAACAGTTACATTTTTTCGTACTGTCAATAGTTTTTGATAATCGGGGTATGAGACCATTCTACTCGTATTTGCATTTTTGTATGTCAAATCCCAATATCAATAAACATTGTACAATATAAGATTGTATATCAATTTGAAAACAATATCTTTCCTCTTCGTTCATGGCTATCACCAATGTGTGTCAAGAAATAAAACTTAAAACACTGTAAAATTCAAGCATTTTATTCGGAAAAATTAGTTCTGTTCTCCTGAGAGCTTGGGAGAGCGAGGCAAGTTGTGTTAGAATAAGATAGGCCTACTAGAGTGTGATTGCGTTTTAATTGAATCAGAAATTCTATATAAAATCATGCAATTACAATATCGACTTAATTTGATTTTCAATATCGAACAATATCCAAAACTCACAACTTTAAACAACCTTGCCATCCACAATTTTATTGTATTTTTCAAAAACATCCCCGCTTCTCTGTGCAGGTGAAGATGGCACGGCTCGTCTGGACAGTCTGCTAAACGGTCTGTGGCTGGATGGCGGCACAGGCACGGTGGCATCCTCCGACGAGTTCAACCCCTCGTTGACGACGAGCCTCCCCCCGGGGCCGCGCGCCTTCTTCGAAGAGCCGCAGCGGTTTGTCAACCTGACCGCGCAGGCTGGCGCTCTGGTTGTGCTGCACTGTAAGGTCAATGACCTCACCGACAGGACTTCCGTGAGTTTATCAATGAAATTTTGAATTTTAGATTTGAACTTATCAATGATTATTGCAAGTAATTGAAATCCAATATCAGAAAAATAGTTTTAAACAAGAGTATTAATTGGTTCATGATTCGATCAAGCTTTGATTGCATTAAGGTAATTAAATTAATCAAATTATAATCACAAATCGACAACATTCAATAGACAAAATCAGCTGTTAAAGCTCAAAAGGAGCAGGTGAAATCGTCAAACCTGTTTGCGTCATCATCTATAATAACAGTCATACATGGAAACACAATGATGATTCAGGCTTTTCAGATACTTTTTTAGAATCTCTATTGAGGAGCTGCAACAAGGAGAATAGCGCGACCAGTGTACAAAAAATGTACTAGCCCCTAAGCGCGGTTAAATTCAAATGCATGTAACTACATTCGCTTGTTTTTGAATACCTGCAAATAGAAAAACTACTTACTTTCGAAGAAAAGATGTCGAAATGCAAGAGGAAATGTTACAATCGGGAGAGAAGAGCTAAATCAAAATGGCGGATACGGATAAACCTAACCTAGTAGCAAGTGATATCAGATTATTTGATGGAAATGGTTTCAAATTGACTGATACATTTTTTAAACTATTCCAAACTGATAAATAGTTTATAGCTTTATTGATAAATGAATGATAAAATTGAATAATAAAAACATTCTACTCAATTGATATACGAGTGTCTCGCCAAAGGAATGCGCCTCTGTACTGCGCATGCGCTAGATATAGACATCAAGTACGAATTTCGACCTCCAGAGACCGGGTCGGTTGAATCACAAGTATAGTTATTAGATAAATTTTATCTAGTCACTGTAATCACAAGCCTACTTCTGTTGGTCAATAAGAAAAGGAGAGTTAATATCAATTGCAGTTAAAAATTTCAATTTTCAACTTTTCATAGTTTGAAATCCAAGTCACAAACACTTGGACTTCTTCAAAATGAGTTGACACAATGTGACCTGGGCTAGTGGGCTTCTCACAATAAACAAAATTTATATTATAAAACACGGCCATCATAATAATGATATATGTAGACACTGAAGTACATCTACAGTGGGATACATGATGAAGATGATATGCTCACGTTCATTACTTATTTCATTTTGTTTCATTAATAATATACATAATTCAATCAATTTGATATACATTTATTAAATAAATATAATATATTATAATCTATTAATTTGATAGATTAATTTATGTATAGTTATTTGGTTGGTTTTTTCTACTTGGTATAGCAGATTTGACGTCTAGTGGAATCGGACTCCCCAAGTGTGTCCAAGCAAGTAAGACCATCTGTTAATATGGTAAAATGACTGCAGCTTAGTCAATATTTGTTCAAGAATTATAAATGTAGTTTTAATAGTAAATCGAATTGTTTCCTACAATTTGAAATCAAATTGATAATTTTTGAACCAAAATTGACCGAGCTTGAGTCATTTTCCCATCTTGTTAGAGGGTCTTCTTCGCTTGGACTGACGATAGCTGATTCCATATCAACTTTGGTGACATCTTCAATTTCATCTTCATTTAACACTGGCGGCTCGTACCCACGAAACAAGTGAAGTGCTTGTATCTTTTATTGTACAGCACTTCACCCGTTCCAGGCACGAGCCGCTAGTGCTTTTAACCCACTATAAATGCACTCTAACACCATATTTATAATTATAGTCTGACACCAGACCTGAGCCAGCCAGGTTACACGAATATTATCATTATTATTATTATTATTATAGTAAAGACAATCACAAGTAGGCTAGTGGCAGTTATAAATCCGTCAAGTTCTCAAATGCTCCATAATCAAGTGGCTGTCACCCTGTGCATCCAATTCTGAGCCAGAAGTGCTCCTTGTAGGTTAATATAGTGAGTATCATCAGTTGTAGCTAACTCATATTCAGTGTGACGAGAAACACAATCAATCACAGACTGAAAGCCAACTTGATTGATTGCCTCTGGTACATCCTAGGTCTATTTCTCTCTCTCGCTCTTCCTCTCTCTCTCTCTCTCACTCTTTATCTTACTGACTCTATTTCACTCTATTCTTCTCTCTCCCTGTTCTACTCTTTCCTACTCTTTTCTCTGTTCTACTCTGTCAAAATCTCACTCACTTCATCTTACTCTCTCTCTCAATCTGCTCTATTCCTTCCTCTATGTTTCCTCTTCCTCTCTCTGTTTCACTCTTTATGTCTCACCCTGTCACTCTCTATTTTACTCTATACTTCTCTCCTTTTTGCTCTATGTTACTTTCCAACTCTCTCATCCTCTCTCACTCTTTATGTCCAAACTTCGCCTTTTCATCCAGACAATTATTCAATCGTAATTCAAAAGATTTAAACGCCAATTAAATATATTTTAATAAAATTTCTATAATTCCGCGTTCATGTGTATCCGTGTTTGATGAATAATGTTACTATGTTTTCAGCTCGTGACATTTATAATAGAAGTAATAGCTACTGTATATTCATTTCTGTATAATAGAAGTACACTTACTCCTTTATGTTATTACGTACTATATTCAAGCAATCTAAAATTGAAGCGTTTATGTATTGTTATTGTCTATATGAATAAATAAATCTAATCTAATCTCTTTACAGGCCAAATGTTAGTGGAAAGGATATACTTATCCTTTCCCAATAATGGACATTATTATGTCCAAACTTCGCCTTTTCATTTACATATTTTAATGTGCAAGTAAGATTGCAAGCAAGTAGCATATTGTTTGGATAATTGTTCTATGATTTTTGCATTCACATGTAACCTCTCTCATTGAATAGATTATAGAATAACCTGTAAAAATTGTAGTGTAAAATATCGAAATTAGTGTGTAACTTGTGAATATAATAGAATAATTGGATTTAATTGTAACTCTTGTAATCTAGAAACCAAGAATAAATATTTTGTTGTTATCTAAATGGATAAAGAAATCTAATCTAATCTCTTATTACGGTTGAGTGTTATGGGAGAGATATCCTTGCATATCCTTCTCCAAGAATGGACATCTATGTCCAAACTCCGCCATTTCATGTAGATACATTACAATCATATTATAACAGTAAGAATATTGAATCCTATATATCTGTAATTTAGTAAGTTCCTTGTATATGTATTTCTTATTTCAACCAATCGTGTAATTAGATTTATGTTCAATTTTCGGAATCTAGGATTTAAGATCATAAATGCTGTACTCTACTTGAATAAAGTGGATAATCTAATCTCTCTTGGTTGTATGTTAGAAAGGACCAAGAGCCCTAACTTCGCCCTCAATAAAGGCATACTATTTATCTATCTCTATTTTGAAGGTGAAGTGTAAGAGAGGGCCAACTCTGCTCTAGCTTCGCCCTCTTCGGTAAAAATCTCTTATTTGTCTCTCTCCTAATCTCCTATTCTCTCTAACTTTTACTTCCTATCTCTTCCTCACTCATCACTCTCTCTCTCCTACTTACTCTCTTTTTCATTTTCATACCTAGGCTTCTTCTATCGATATTCCTCTCTTTTGAACCTAGTTCTCCCAACGGTCTCCCTCCCAACCTCTCATCCTCTTTTACCATTATTTCCTTTCTCTCTCTCACACACTTCTTCCTTCTCTTACATTCTTTCTCTTCCTCACACACTCTCTCTCCCTCTTACTCTCTCAATTCCTCATCCATTCCATCTTCATCCCACCCGCAACCCTCTCAACGCTAGCTGCTTGAGACTTCGAGCCTATATCTAAGTGTCAATGTTACAACAATGATAAATGGAGGGAGCTATCACACCTCACAGTCACGGCATTATGTTTCGGGATATTATTTGGTATGTTCTGTTCAAGCAAAGAAGACATTCTGGCAAGATGGAAAAAGAACTCCAGCTAGGTCAATAATGATTCAAGAATTATAAACTTTGTCTCAAATTGTGAGAAACATTCTGATCTACAATTGGATACCAGATTTATGAGTTCTAAAACAATATAGACATATCTGGAGTCATTTTTGCCAGAATATCTTCTTTGTTTGGAAAGAGTATACTTCAAATCACTGTAGAGTTTGATCAACATGGAACTGTTTTGGCGTTAAATAGCAAAGTGATCTGTACAATTTCTAAGACAAAATCTAAGAGAAAATCTAAGAGAATCTTAATCGCATGAACCAATATAATAGTAATTATTTTCGCGCTTGCCGCAATTCTTTTGGTATTCTCTTTTCTTCCTCTTCAAAAGGAAATATGGTTATATTTTAAAGTTGAATGGAGAATTGGAGAGAATAAAGATTTTCCTATTGCAAAACCATCTATATTGAATGATTCCTCAGGATTAATAAGCACAAATTTTGCTTGTACTTAATAAAATCTTGTTGTTGATAATTCATGGCATAGAACGTGATAATTATTATTATTATTAACATTATTTCAAAATAACAAAACTTTTCAAAATGCACTAAAAATTACACCATAGAAAGTACTGTAGTTCATAACTTGAAAATATTACAATTATTCGGAAAAATTAAGAATCCATATTCACCACTACTTATACATGAATACTTATGATGAACCATAGCCCCTTTAACATATCGAAGGAAGCTATGGATGAACTCATTCTTCTGGAAATTATCATTGATTATATAGCGGAATATTTCAAAATTTGCTGATCACCTGATTCACCAATACACACTCGTAAATAAACACATCTAAATTGTCTCACTTCAAATTCTATTATTATTCAATCAAAAACCTAATTAACATCAAATCCAATAAAACATTCGCTCAGATTGTTGTGTTGGATGGTACCAATCAACCAGTAGAAACCAGAACTCTGTATGTGGCGTATGAGCCGAGATATAATCGAAAATATATGGCGTGTTGGAGATTTTTCGAAAGACAGAGTAGCTAGATAAAATTGTATGAATAAAAAATAAAGCTATCCAATGCTGTATGGAAATATAGTCTGAATTACAAGTAAAACGGGAAAATAGAAACAATATTACCTAAATTACAATTTGATAACTTCATTGAGTGAGAAATTCGAATATATTCAATGAATGGAAAAATTTCTACCTTTGAAAATATTCCTCTAGTAACAACCTTCACAATATTTCTGGAGTATGAAGGCAAAGTATGATTAGAATATTAAAATATTGCTATAGTTGTGCCAAGCAAAGAAGAGCCTGTGGTGAGATGAGAAAATGACTCCAACTCGGTCAATATTGGTACAAAAAATATTCATTTGGTCTCAATCGTAGGAAACATTCTGATCTACAATTTGAGACCAAATCGATATTTTTTGAACCAATATTGACCGAGCTGGAGTCATTTTCTTATCCTGCCAGAGGCTCTTCTTTGCTTGGACAGATTATAGCTGCAAACTAAGTATCAAACCAATAGGTGTCGTGATGTGTACTTAGGCAATTACTGTCCTGTACCTCTTTACCTACATTCTGATCAATACTATCCTATCCTGTATGATAGGCTACTAGTTGGTTGAGTGGGGCCTTTGTCGTGTGAAGAGGAAGCTCGTTAAGGTGGAAAATGCTCCCTGGAGGATGACTGCAGAGTAGCAGCACTCACCATCCTATACTATAACTATACCTATACTATGACCTATAGTCTGTCCAAGCAAAGAAGACCCTCTGGCAAGATGGGAAAATGACTCAAGGACAATCAATTTTGGTTCAAAATTATCAATTCGATGCCAAATTGTAGGGAACAATTTGATCTACTATTAAGACCCTAATTATTATTCTTGAAAGAATATTGACCAAGCAGGAGTCATTTTCCAATCTTGCCAGAGGGTCTTTTTTGCTTGGACTGACTATACCATACTAACAGCCAAACTGTTATGTCTGAATAGTCCAGCAAAGTAGGCCTACATATTATTCTCTTCTTCATTTTCTTCTTCTTCTTCTTCTTTTTCTTCTTCCTCTCCTTCTTCTTCTCTTTCTTCTTCTTCTCTTTCTTCTTGTTCTTCTTGTTCTTGTTCTTGTTCTTGTTCTTCTTCTTCTTCTTCTTCTTCTTCTTCTTCTTCTTCTTCTTCTTCCTCTCCCTCTTCTTCTTCTTCTTCTTCTTCTTCTTCTTCTTCTTCTTCTTCTTCTTCTTCTTCTTCTTCTTCTTCTTCTTCTTCTTCTTCTTCTTCTTCTTCTTCTTCTTCTTCTTCTTCTTCTTCTTCTTCTTCTTCTTCTTCTTCTTCTTCTTCTTCTTCTTCTTCTTCTTCTCCTTCTTCTTCTTCTTCTTCTTCTTCTTCTTCTTCTTCTTCTTCTTCTTCTTCTTCTTCTTCTTCTTCTTCTTCTTCTTCTTCTTCTTCTTCTTCTTCTTCTTCTTCTTCTTCTTCTTCTTCTTCTTCTTCTTCTTCTTCTCCTCCTCATCCTCCTCCTCCTCTTCCTCCTCCTCCTCCTCCTCCTCCTCCTCCCTTCTTCTTCTCCTTCTTCTCCTCCTCCTCCTTCTTCTTCTCCTCCTCCTCCTTCTTCCTCTCCTCCTCCTCCTCCTCCTCCTCCTCCTCCTCCTCCTCCTTCTCCTCCTTCTTCTTCTTCTTCTCCTTCTTCTTCTTCTTCTTCTTCTTCTTCTTCTTCTTCTTCTTCTCCTTCTTCTTCTCCTCCTCCTTCTTCTCCTCCTCCTCCTCCTCCTCCTACTCCTTCTCCTCCTCCTCCAACTCTCACTCCTCCTCCTCCTCCCTCCCTTCCTCCTTTATACAGTATATTTTCATTGGTAATTTATGTTGGTATGCAAATAGCCCATACTTTCCATACAACCACTATTTGGGTTTCACCAAAGTTACCTAACTTTCTTATCATACTACTTTCTTGTCTGTTTCTGTCACCTTTCAATCTCAAGTTGTGACGTTTAGGTGCGTTTTAGACAAAAAAGTCACTGAACATTTTTTGTTCAGAATTCAATTTGCTACAATTTGATATGGTTAAAAGTTCATAACGTTGAAAAAAATTTATACCATTTATATCCTTCAAAAGTTAAAGCATTCAGATTTCTTTGTGTTCTATAGAATTGTATGTATCAATGAAACGATCATAATTTCGACATTCGGATAACATTCCCACTCAGAAAACATGCACTGATTCAGAAAACATGCATTAGTCCTCTTGTTTTCAGTTTATTACTTGTTATATAGCATTTAACCTGTTTTGATAAGAAGTCAATATGAATGTTCTCTTCTAATTATCAGCATAACATTCTCTGTACGAATAATATGATCATGTATTTGACATTTTGAACAACATTCCCACTCAATTGAATCAGAAAACATGCATTAGTACTTCTATTCAAAGTTTATGTTAACCTGTTGTTGAATTCAGTTTGTGTTCAATTCATGTTCTGTTTGTGTGTCAGTTTGGGTTCGGTTTATGTTCTATAGAATTGTCTGTATCAATGAAACGATCATAATTTCGACATTCTGAACAACATTGCCACTCAATTGATTCAGAAAACATGCATTAGCCCTTCTATTTCAAGTTTATGTGAAGTTTTATAACATTTATATCTCTTTAAAGTTGGAATATTTAGATTGCTGGCTTATTTTGCTAATTATCTTCATAACCATTGAAGTTGAAAACTTTTGACTGGTTTCCTTTGATTTCTCAGCTCATTTTACATAAGAATTGATTACTATATGACTCTCCCAAGGTCGCTCAGGATTTATAGTAGCTATCTTATCATACTACTTTCTTGTCTGTTCATGGGTCTGTTTAGTTTGGGTTCGGTTTATGTTCTATAGAATTGTCTGTATCAATGAAACGATCATAATTTCGACATTCTGAACAACATACCAACATTACCAATGAAATCATGTTACCAGAAATTGCAATAATTTTAAAAAGTAAGTACAACGTTCCTCTGTTCCTCATTCCAATATCGGTCTCCAATTGCGGAATTCGCGGAACGGAACCGAAACTTTGACATTAATGGCTCTGTCATAGCATTATTGGCACAAGTTTGTTTCCACTCAATTAAACCATCGGGAACAACAACAATCAAGTGCTCCCATTGGTTTAGCCGTTCAGCCAATCAGATTGTTGAGTACAATAAGCAATCAGCTGTAAGTTTGCCAATAACAACATCACCAACAACAGCAACATTAATAACAACTTCATCATCGAGCAGGTTGTTTGTGGTCTTCCATGGAACGGTGACTATTGCTTCCTAAGTTGGCAATCATGAGTTATGACATAGACTGAGGTATAGTCTGTGAAAGCAGAGAAGACATTCTGGCAAGATGGGTGAATGGCTCCGGCTCGGTCAATATTGATTCAAAAATAACAAATTTGGTCTCAAATTGTAGAAAACATTCTGCTACTACAATTTGAGACCAATATGGTTATTTTTAAACCAATATTAACCGAGCTGGAGTCATTCTCCCATCTTGCCAGAGTCCCTTCTTTTCTTGGACAGACAATTAACACAGTACTGTCTTTTGTCATAGTTTATATAGGTATTTTTCCTTCTTGAATTCAGTTAGCCTATATAGGCTTAAATGTATATTGATTATAAGTAGGTCAAATTTGAACCACATCCTGAAACTTTTCGTACTATTTTCACGGTCTCTACTATAAAGTTGAGGTTAAGAGTGGAGTAGAGTAAGGGTAGAGTGGACATTACTGTCCAAACTTCGCCACGTCAATAAAATAAAGAAGTCATTCTATTCTATTCTGAAGTTTCCTGATTTCCATCTCATAAGTTATGACAATATATAAGTATTATAAGTATAGTCTGCCCAAGCAAAGAAGAACCTCTGACAAGATGGGAAAATGACTCCAGCTTGGTCAATATTTGTTCATGAATTATAAATGTGGTCTTAATAGTAGATCAAACTGTTTACTACAATTTGAGATCAAATTCATTATTTTTGAACCAATATTGATCGAGCTTGAATCATTCTCCCATCTTGCCAGAGGGTCTTCTTTGCTTGGACAGACTAGAGTAAATTTGTATGACAATGGAGTTCTACTATAATTCAATTCAATTCAATTCAATGGCTGCCTTTATTTCAAGCCTGGGAGGGCGAAGTTAGATAGTTGGAATGAGTTTCGTTTAGGAAGTTGACTCTATGATCTTGACTGGAACCAATTACTTAACTTTAGGAACTTAACTGCTGTGACGTAATAATTCGTATAATATACTGTTGGAAAGCAATAATGCCGACGATAATGTGAAAAAGCTATAATGTTTGCTATCAATAAGAGTTTTAATATTGAGCTATGTGCAAATTATGTTTTTGAAATCAAAAGCCAAAGAGAAAAAAGCCAAAAGAAACTGTATATCTGACACCGAAAAGTTAGGCAGTCTCGTCGACTTCTCCCGCTCTCCAACAGCTGATGCCATCAATGGGAGCTGTAATATTAAACTAAAGGAGGTTGATGAACCTCCTTGATTAAGCTATATTTCAGATAATGTCTATGAAATCAAAAGAAACAATGAATGCTTCACATCAGCTGTTAGTAGGTCACATCACGTACAAGAGACTAACGGCACCACTTAACTTTTTGTCATCAGTTATCATAGCTCCCTTCAACAGAAGGCTGTGGCCTGAAATCTGACAACGCTGTAACACCACTGCAGCTTAGGTCTACCTTGTATGATTCTGATTCACTTTTCTCCAATAAAATGCTTGTCAACCTATTTTAATCAAGATTGTATTACAATTTGAATAGACACTTATAGATATAAGAAACAGAAATAATTTTTATTGGAATAAATATAATAAAAATCAAACTAGAAATATGAGTATACATAATTAGAAGATGGTTACATAACAGAAAATGGGATAAATTCAAACTACAATAATGAAAAGACATTATCAACAATGACGGTGAACAAGGTCTGTCATTCTGCAAACCTTTCTCTCAACATTTTCCCCTTCTTTTACACAATTTTTTCCTCTTTCCCTGCACAGGTATCATGGCTACGGCGTCGCGGCGCTCGTCTCGACCTCGTCTCAGTTGGCATGGAGGTGTACTCGAGTGACAGCCGTTATCAGGTGCACTTCGGGCAGCCCAACGACTGGCAGCTGCATCTGAAGCCAGCTGACGAGGCAGATGATGGACCCTACGAGTGCCAGGTGTCCTCACACCCCCCGCTGGTGCACACTGTTTATCTCACGATTGTCGGTCAGTAAAAGATTTGACCTTATTTTAATAATCATTAATTGTACCAGTCATTAATAATGTAACATAATAATTTCCCCTAATGCCACGTTTACACCGGAATGTTGATGACATTTGTTAATAACTTTATCGAATAACGTATTATTATATAGACTTATATATTATGGGCCGGTTGCACGTACGTTCTGTTGGTTTAATCGGCGTTATTTCACCGTGTCGAAGTGGAAAAACGTTCAAATGAAATGTGATAGTAGTAGCCGAATATTCAAATGTACTTATTCAAAATAGATATTAGAATCAATAACTATCTCATTATTGTATAAATTATTTATTTATTAGAACAAAACATGTTCTGGAAATTGCATGCTGATACAACTTAATTGTTGTCAGGTTGGTAATACCACGAAAATCGAAAACTTTCAGCTGTTATAGTTTCCAGATACTGGAAATTCAATCATCAGCTGATGGTTAGGTTAAAATGTTTAACGCCTCAAACTCTGGCCGATTAGTTTAGTACTGTGAAATTAGTATTTAATTCTAATTAACCAGCTGCTGGCCTGTTAAATTTGAAAAGACCGCCATTGAAATTATCCATAACCTCATTTATATAATTGCCTTAATGATAATAAATCTTTACTTGATTCATGAATTTAAAGGTTAGTAATATTTTTAGGCGATAAAATTTAATGTAAATGATGTGTCATCAAGTTTTGTAAACGAAACTATTGAAACTCAAGGCTTTTTTATAATTTATATGTTTCTATTCTCTATTTGAGTTGAGTTAGTTTGCCGTTGCTACAAGATGTCGTTATCCAGGCTAATCACGGCGTTAAAAGTTAACGAAGTTACAAACAACCGGCCCTATATAACTTATTATATGAAAGATATTAACAAATATTATTTACATTCTGGTGTAAACGTGGCTTAATTCGTTATTATAATCAATAGTAATTCGATTGGATTGTATAGTATGTCCAGAAAAGAAGACCCTCTGGCAAGATGGGAAAATGACTCAAGCTCGGTCAATTTTGGTTAAAAAATTATCAAATCGATCTCAAATTGAGGGAAACAATTTGATCTACTATTAACAACACATTTATGATTCTTGAACAAATATTGACCAAGCTGGAGTTATTTACCGATCTTGCCAGAGGGTCTTCTTTGCTTGGACAGACTATACCATAATATTGAACATTGAGAAGAGAATACCTGAATTTTTAAATGGAGGGAAATATAATTATATACTGTCAAACCACAAATTATTGAAGAAGGAGATCTTGTTTCCACTTGGTACACCATTATAAATGTTAGTCCCGCTTCAGACACAATGATTTTTTGCCGTTCTTATAAATTCTACAGAGAAAATTGAACTTGACATGAACACAATACATTATGTGTATGTATCTGTACTCTATCCAATCTATAAACATCCATATAGCCTGAAGAAAATTTTTTTAAGGAACTCATTTTCTACGTACTAGATGCAAGAATCCATTCTCAATCAGAACAAGAAAATGGGTGTGAGACAAGAGAAAATGATAATGTTGAGTTTTTTGACCAATATTTATTTATTTATTTATTTATTTATTTATTTATTTATTTATTTATTTATTTATTTATTTATTTATTTATTTATTTATTTATTTATTTATTTATTTATTTATTTATTTATTTATTTATTTATTTATTTATTTATTTATTTATTTATTTATTCATTTATTCATTTATTCATTTATTCATTTATTCATTTATTCATTTATTCATTTATTCATTTATTCATTTATTCATTTATTCATTTATTCATTTATTTATTCATTTATTTATTTATTCATTTATTCATTTATTCATTTATTCATTTATTCATTTATTCATTTATTCATTTATTCATTTATTCATTTATTTATTCATTTATTCATTTATTCATTTATTTATTTATTCATTTATTCATTTATTCATTTATTCATTTATTCATTTATTTATTATTTATTTTATTCATTTATTCATTTATTCATTTATTCATTTATTCATTTATTCATTTATTCATTTATTCATTTATTCATTTATTCATTTATTCATTTATTCATTTATTCATTTATCCATTTATTCATTTATTCATTTATTCATTTATTCATTTATTCATTTATTCATTTATTCATTTATTCATTTATTCATTTATTCATTTATTCATTTATTCATTTATTCATTTCTTTTTATTCATTTATTATTCATTTATTCATTTATTCATTTATTCATTTATTCATTTATTCATATTCATTTATTCATTTATTCATTTATTTATTCATTTATTCATTTATTCATTTATTCATTTATTCATTTATTCATTTATTCATTTATGTTACAAATGATACTGACATTGAGAGATAAAATACTAGGGTAATTCTTGTGCTATTCTATCTTTCAAATTTATAATATGATACAGTCCAAAATGTAGGTTAGACTATGTTCAGTTATGTTTCTTCACTTCTAATAAGAAGAAAGAAGAGGAGAGAAAGGAAGTAGAAGTAGAGAAGTAGAGAAGTAGAAGTAGTAGAAGGAAGTAGAGAAAGGTGTAAAAGAAGAATAAATGAATGTTGAGCACCCGCATTTAACAAATCCTGAACAACTCCCTCATTTCTCTGCAATTTGGAAACATCTCCATTCATGATCAACGTGAATATTTAGGTGTCCAAGTGACCAATTGAGTCAATATTCCAGCAAATACTGTTAGTAGGCTACAATGAGATTCCCCGAATCTAAATCAGAATAGGTCATCAACCAACTGCAGAACAGCATCTCAATGAGAGGAATAATTTCGTTAATGGATTACGACGCATCCCACACACCATTCACGGTTTTCCACTCACTGGCGGCTCGAGCCCACGAAACCGGTGAAGTGCCCGTATCTTTTACTGTACAGCACTTCGCCTGTTTCGTGGACACCGAGCCGCCAGTGAACTTTTCGTCGCCTTGGCTTGGCCGCAGATCCAGTATGAATGGTGGCAAATCTGAACCCTCAGATACAAAATGAATGGAGATGAATCTAAGCCCTCAATCACTGAGTATCACCTCTACTCACCCACCTCAAACCCTCGAATCCCACACCCACTGCCCAAGGCTGAACACACACATGACAAGAATGAGAAGATGGAGAGAAGAAGAAGAAGAAGAAGTGAAAGGGAGAGAAGAAGAAAAGAAGAAGAAGATGATGAAAGAGAAGAAAAAGAAGAAAGAAGAAGAAAAAGAAGAATAAGAGAGAGGAGAAAAAGAAGAAGAAAAAGAAGAAGAAGAAGAAAAGAAGAAGAAAAGAAGAAGAAGAAGAAGGAGAAGAGGAGGAGGAGGAGAAGAAGAAGAATTAGTACAAGATGTGAAATGAGGGGAATAATTTTTCCTCCTCTTTCTCTTCTCCTTCTCATCCTCCTCCTCCTTCTTCTTCTTCTTCTTCTTTATCTTCATGTTCTCCTCCTCCTCCTTCTTCTTCTTCTCCATCTTCCTCTTCTTCTTTTCATCTTCTTCTCTTCCTCATTCTTCTTATTCTTCTTCTTATCATGATGAAGAAGAAGAAGAAGATAATATAGAAGAAGAAGAGGAGGAAGAAGAAGAAGAAAAAGGAGAAGAAGAAGCAGTAGAAGTGAAATGAGTGGGAATTTTTTTTCCTCCTCTTCTTCTTCTTCCTCTACTTATTTTGAAGAGAGAAGAAGAATGAGTGGAAGAAGTGGGAGGAAGAGAAGAAGACGAAGAGGAAGTAGAATGAGAAGAAAGCGGTGAAGAAGATAAGAGGGAGTTGAAGGTGAAGAAGAAGGAGAAGAAGAAGAAGAAGAAGAAGTGGAAGAAAGAGACGAAGAAGAAGAAGAAGAAGAAGAAGAAGAAGAAGAAGAAGAAGAAGAAGAAAGAAGAAGAAGATAATTGAAAAATAATTTCACTCTTCTTCTTTCCTTCTTCTTCTTGTCCTCATTTTGAGAAGAAGATCCAACACACCCATGAGAAAAATGAGTAGAAGCAAAATAAGAAGTATAAAACTAATTTTCCTTTTTCTTCTTCTTCCTCTTTCACTTTGTCTTCTCCTTTTTCTCCTCTCATCCTTCTTTTTCTCTTGCTTCTTCTTCCAACTCTCCCTCTTAAAACCTCCAAAAACCCCTTTCACCCCACAAAGTCTACTTACACTGTTATAGTCTGTCCAAGCAAAGAAGACCCTCTGGCAAAATGGGAAAATTACTCCAGCTCGGTCAATATTAGTTCAAGAATTATAAATGTGGTCTCAATAGTAGATCACATTGTTTCCTACAATTAGAGATCAGATTGATAATTTTTGAACGAATATTGACCGAGCTGGAGTCATTCTCCCATCTTGCCAGAGGGTCTTCTTTGCTTATACAGCCTATAGATGACTGAGAGGTTGGTTGAGTAGATTAATTTCGACAAAGACGTATTACATCTGACTCTATAATACACTGTGATGGACACACTTCTACACTGTATCGGTATCCACTTTCTACAATGTCCTCTATTATTCTATTTTCTTATTTTCTTCCTCTTTACTCTCTCCACTTTCTTTTCCTCTCCCACTTCTCCTCCACACTCTCATATTGACGGCCGTTTTTTATCTCTCCACAATTTCTCTTCAATCATCTCTCATGAATTTTATGAAATGATTGAAAAAAATGTAATAATCAATTTTTTATTTCTTCTCTTTCGTTGTTTTCAACCTCTTCTCCTTCTTCATCCCCTCTCTTTCTAGATTACTTCTTCTCCATTCCTTTTTCGCTACTAAAGAAATAGAGATAAAATGGAAATCTTAGAAATAGCGATAACAAATTGCAAAATCGCTACTAAACACTAATTCATCACAAGTGCTTATGTTTCGTCAATTTTGCGATTTTTGAACGCCATTTCTGAGATTTCGTAAGATTTACACAATCGCCACCTTTCAACTCTTCTCTAGAATCCGACTCTCTTCAACTTCCATTAATAAAAAATACAACTTTATCATTCCTTATCCAGTTATAACCCTTATTGTTGAAAAATGGCGTTTTTTAGAATATTTTCCAATTATCTCAATAACCGTTAGAAGTTGCAAACTTGAAACTGGTTTCATTGAATTTCTCAGCTAATTTTACACAGGAATTGATCATTTTAGAACCTCACTGAAGGCTCTAAAAAATTATAAAATTAATTTGATAATTAATAATTAAAAAGATAATTAATTAATTAGAATTAGAAATATATTTTGAAAAATCTCAATGTTCCGCCATTGTTATCTCGGTAACAAAGCGTTCTTGGAGGTTGGTCCCATGGAACTTTTTTGTCTACTTGGTGTAAGGAATCAGCCTGAGAAGTATTGCACATTCATCCTGAAACACCCTGTATATTTATCTGTTCGCATAGGCTACAGAATACACTCATCAGGTTATTTCAAAGTATTGTCAGAGTAATTTCAGAAAGTAATTTTTGAGTTTATTGGATCTATTCATTCTATTATTACAATAATCGTCAGAGAAATTTAATAGTAGTTTACAGTAGGCTATTTGACAAATCAAATTAGTTCAACAGGTTATTCATATGCAGTTGTAGAAAAAAATTGTATGTAATCGCGCGTAAAGCCGCGTATCGACAGTCCGAGGCATGTCCCACGAATGCCTCGCAGTACAATCTGGTGACGCAAAAATAGTATAAACTCATGGCTGAGACATATGTGAATATAATCTGCAATAATCAAAAATAATTATAATTATAGTATAGTATATAATTATAATTATAGTTATAGTGTATAATTATAATAAAAATAATTATGTATAATAAAAAATCTGCAATTTTTGTAACCAAAAATGCGAGCACACGAACAAATTGACTAGCGCCATCAAGCGGGAGACAAAGCAACTAAACTCTGACAATTGATAATTTGGACTTTGGAGGTTAGTTGTGCAAATTAGTAGATGAAAATTTAAGGCAATGTTTATTACTTATATATTGCCTATTAGAACCTTCTGCACCCAAATAGAATTCTCAATCACAAAAATGCATAGGAATAGGGTACAATTTTGAGGTTATAGTTTGTAGAATTGTTCGTTAGCGTTGCGAGGCAACAGGCTCTGCTCGCTGGGAATTGTGTGCCGCGTTTGCCTGGCTGCTAGCAAACCCGGTATCGACTTTATTAGTGGTATCGACTTTATTAGTATCGACCTACAGAGGCTTTACTCCAGTCTCCAGCTCAGTTCAATATTGGTTCAAAAATGATTGATTTGGTCTTAAATTGAAGATCGAAATGTTAATGAGACCAGATCAATAATGTTTGAACCAATATTGACCGAGCTGGAGACTAGTAGATAGTAGACTAGTAGTAGTAGCAAGACTCTTTTTTGCGTCACCAGACTGTACTACGAGGCATTCGTGGGACATGCCTCGGACTGTCGATACGCGGCTTTATGCTTCTTTATCGCTCCGCATCGCGTCGCGCGATATCTGTTTCGTGCGAGCGATAAAGTTACGCATTACGCTCTTAATACATAAATAGCTATTATTTTCTCAGCATACTATTCGTTTTCCCTCTCCTATTTGTAATTGAACTAGCTTTGAAATCCATAGATGAAGATAAACAAGAATGAAAATAACAAATAAGGAAAGTCCATGGTGAGGATGTTATAAGATATATGAGTATTAATTGGTTATAACATATGTATAATATGTTAAATTTGTTAATTTTGTTATAAATTTGTTATTACATATGAGTATAAATTGATTGAAAGTAATGTGATGAAGATGTCATTGTTAAAGATGTTATTACTTTCCAAAAGTGTTGAATAGGAATGTGGTGATCAAGAATGATAGAAAAAGCGGATTGTGAGAATGAAAAAAATAACTATTCAACTAAATAAAGGAAGAGGAGGAAGTAAAGAGGAATAATCAAGAATGAAGAGGAGTGAATAGGATGAGAAATGTGTTGAGGAACGTGAATAGGCATGAAGTGAATGCATGACATGAATACAACTGACACTTCAGCAGTCGAGTCGACAATTCACCCATTCATTCGGATTTAGACGATCCATTCAAACAAATATTGGGCCGGAGACATCGGTTCGCGCTAGCTGAGATGGTACGCCATCACAATGTAAAGTGTATTGTACCCAAGTGTCTACTCAGCTTGCTCAGCTCACACATTAACATATCTCTCTAAGGCTGAGGCCGCACTGCCGGTGGGTAAAGCCTGGAGGGTGGAGGGTAGTTGGTAAATCTATAGAACATACACACCATCCACAGTAATACATCGTATGAATGGTATGTGTTCAGCCGCCATCTTGAAATTCTTAAATATGGACAACATAACCTCAAAAAACAGTATGACGTCATATCATTCATACGAAGTATTACTGTGGATGGTGTGTATGTTCTATAGATTTACCAACTACCCTCCACCCTCAAGGCTCTACCCACCGGCAGTGCGGCTTCAGCCTTACTGGTCTATAGGTACATACTGCACTTTACATAATATACGTAGAAGGAAAAGAAGAAGGAGGGAAAGAAGAAGAAGAAAAAGAAGAAGGAGAAGAAGAAGAAGAAGAAGAAGAAGAAGAAGAAGAAGAAGAAGAAGAAGAAGAAGAAGAAGAAGAAGAAGAAGAAGAAGAAGAAGAAGAAGAAGAAGAAGAAGAAGAAGAAGAAGAAGAAGAAGAAGAAGAAGAAGAAGAAGAAGATGATGATGATAATGATGATGATGATGAAGAAGAAGGAGAAGAAGGTGGAGGAGACAGGAAAGAAGAAGAAGAAGGAGAAGGAAAAGAAGGAGAAGAAGACAGAAGAAGGAGAAGGAGAAGAAGAAGAAGAAAAAGAAGAAAAAGAAGATGTGTCTATACAACTGCCCTACAGCTTCTTCTTCTTCTTTTTCTTCTTCTTCTTCTTCTTCTTCTTCTTCGTATATTATGTATAGAGCAGGAACATACCTTATGTATATAATAGAGCAGTTAGAGAGATATGTTAATGTGTATGGGGAAGATTTGCGTGAGAGATATATTGTATATGTCACTCAACATGTGAAGATCTTTGCATGAATAAGACGCCTTCGATGTCTGCGAACCGCGCACGCACGCACGCACACGTTCTCGCAACGGCGGTGGTATAGTCTGTTCAAGCAGAGAAGACCCTCTGGCAAGATGGGAAAATGACTCCAGCTTGGTCAATATTTGTTCAATAATCATTAAAATGGTCTTAATAGTAAATCAAATTGTTTCCTTCAATTTGAGATCAAATTTATAATTTTTGAACCAATATTGACCAAGCTTGAGTCATTCTCTCATCTTGTAAGAGGGTCTTCTTTGCTTGGCAGACTATATATTCAGATTGAGCGACGTATTTGGCAGATGAGCGCGACAGATTGAGCGTATGGGGGATGATTCAGGTTGAGGTTAAGGGTTGAATGGCTGCGATTTAGAACTGATTTGGAGATAAGTCTTGTGAGAGGGAGTGAGAGAGAGCGAGTGTGAGAGTGTGTGTGTGAGAGAGTCCGTGAAAGATGAAAGGGAAAAGAAAAGAGAGAGAGATTAGATTAGATTAGATTTCTTTATACATTTAGATAGCAACAACATATTTATGCTCAGTTTCTAGATTACAAAAGTTATTATTAAATCTAATCATCCTATTATTTTCACTAGTTACACAATAATTTCGATATTTTTCACTACAATTTACACAGGATATCCTATAATCTATTCAATGAGAGAGGTTATTATGAATGCAAAAATCCTAGAACAATTATCCAAACAATATGCTATTTGCTTGCAATCTTACTTGTTGTTCATTAAAATATCCAAATCAGAAGGCGAAGTTTGGACATAAAAATGTCCATTCTTGGGAAAGAATAAGTATATCCTTTCCATTAGCACTTGGCCTGTGAAATGGAAAGGTATTTCCATTTTCTATTTTATTCAAATAGATAACAGAATTCACTTAGATTCTACATGGTAATAAAATGAGTAGAATAAAATTATGTTATAGATTTCACGAAATAGAAACTTCTATAGTAAAAATACAAAAAACGGGGATGTAATGAATGCAACTTATTTTATTCATTTTATTTATTTATTCATTTTACTTATTTATTCATTTTACTTATACAAGTTTTAATTCGAGGTTCTGCAATATGAATGAGGAGTGTAAGTTATCTAAGTGAAAAGGCGAAGTTTATACATATATATAATAGAGATATCATTTCCATTAAAACTTGGCCTTGAGAAAGTGAGAGAAAGAGAAAGAGAGAGAGAGAGAATATTATGAGGGGCTGATATAGGCTGTCGAAGCAAAGAAGACATTTTGGCAAGATAGGAAAATAACTTTAGCTCGGTCAATATTGGTTCAAAAATCATGGATTTGGTCTCAACTTGTAGAACATATTTCAATCAACAATTCAAGATCAAAATCATATTTTTTGAAGCAATTTTGACCGAGATGCAGTCATTTTCCCATCTTGCCAGAATGTCTTCTTTTGTTGAAGAAACTGTAATTCACTATAGTTGAAATGTGAAATATTTCTATTTCATAACACATATTCATATTTTCATAATACACCGTCTAACCGTGAAGACACAACGTCCAAGTGGTGGGGGTGTGGGTGGTGAGGATGAGAGTACAGTGACAATAATATTATTCTTATAAGTCTTATAATTATAGTCACTGTAGTGACCATTTTCTGTGCCTGTAACTCCTGTAACACTAGCTTGACGTTTGATGATGCCTAGTATTCCCCCACTCATAATAACAGAGAACTCAACCTTCAAATGGCATCTTATCAGCTATACAGAGTGTTTCAGGAGGAATGTGCAATACTTCTCAGGCTGATTCCTTACACCAAGTAGACAAAAAGTTCCATGGGACCAACCCCCAAAAACGCTTCGTTACCGAGATAACAATGGCGGAAAATTGAGATTTTTCAAAATATATTAATTTTTCTAATTTTTTAGAGACTCTAGTGAGGTTTTAAAATATTCAATTCCAATGTAAAATTAGCTGAGGAATTCAATGAAACCAGTTCTTGAAACCCCTGTATATTATTCAGTACCGTATCAAGTATTGTATACAGTATAGCTATGTATATTGTATACAATATAGAATACACCTTTCCAAAGCAGTCTGTCCAAGCATAGAAGAGCCTCTGGCAAGATGGAAAAATGGCTCCTGCTTGGTCAATATTTGTTCAAAAAATTATAAACGTGGTCTTAGAAAAGTAAGTAAAATTGTTTCCTAAAATTTGAGATCAAATTTATAATTTTTGAACCAATATTTACCAAGCTTGAGTCATTTTCCCACCTTGCCAGAGGGTCTTCTTTGCTTTGACAGACTATTTCAGCCATTGCTGACTGTCAAATCCATTTCTAAGGCTGAGGCCGCACTGCCGTGGTAGAGCCTGGAGGGTGGAGGGTAGTTGGTAAATCTATAGAACATACACACCATCCACAGTAATACATCGTATGAATGGTATGCGTTCAGCCGCCATCTTGAAATTCTTAAATATGGACAACATAACCTCAAAAAACAGAATGACGTCATACCATTCATACGATGTATTACTGTGGATGGTGAGTATGTTCTATAGATTTACCAACTACCCTCCACCCTCCAGGCTCTACCCACCGGCAGTGCGGCCTCAGCCTAAATACTCCATTGAAGTACTAAAGTATCATTAATAATGTTGAGAGTAGTAATGTGCACATTCCTCCTTATTAAAACTCACTATTAAGAGCTGAATAGTGATTTTCACTCGGAACTATTTTAAATGCTTATCTGACAGGTATCTCTGTTTTAAGATTTGACAAACTTCATCATTCCTAAAACATACTCGAGAACTTTCATTATGTTTCCCAACGGCGAAACATGGCTATGTCGGCTATTGTTATTATAATAACAATAATCTCCAAAAACATCTGCTCAAACTAGCAGGTGGGTAGATACAAGACTTTCATAAAGATATAAGAAATTTATTAATTAACTCCAGGAGGTTCAACCTTCAGTCCCCTAGCGCTGCCGCAGGTCTGGGTTCGAATCCCAGTGGCATGGCTGTTTTTCACCTCATCAATCACCTTCGCACTCATGATCCATTACCCACGCACAAGCTAAAAAATGCTTATGTGGGCATCATCCACATAAAAAAAAAAAAAAAAATTTCACTCTGCTAGCTTTTCGTGAGCTGGACAACCCTGCTCTAGTAGAATACAGTGAGCTGTATAGTCTGGCCAAGCAAAGAAGAGCCTCTGGCAAGATAAGAAAATGACCCTACCTCGGTCAATATTCGTTCAAGAACTATTGATTTGGTCTCAAATTGTAGATCAAAATGTTTCCTAAAATTGAGACTAAATCAATAATTTTCGAACCGATATTGACCGAGCTGGAGTCATTTTCCCATCTTGTCAGAGGGTCTTCTTTGCTTGGCCAGAGTATACATTTCGGCATGCTAACAGATTAGTATACAGAGTGTTTCAGAAGTAGTGTTGAGCATTTTAGGGTATTGTTCCTTGGTAGAAAACATTCCTCAATATCATTTTCGCAATGTCTGAAAGTTCTCAATTACTTACGCAGCCGCCATTTTTGTTTTCTCATCTTCATCAGCTAATCTTTCAATTTTATAATTTTGTAGCGGCCTTGAAAGGGTACTTTGGTAGTCAATTATTATGTAAAGTCAGCCGAGAAATCAAATAAAACCAGTTAGAAGTTCGTAGCTTCAATTATTATTGAGATGATTAGAAAAATAAGCTGAAAAACTACATTTTACAACTTTAAAAGGATAGATACAGGATATTGAATTGTTAACTAGTATTTTTGATCATTTTATATTGTAGGAGATTCAATTCTGAAGGACAGATGTTGAGTAACATTTTCGTCTAAAACGCACCCAAACCTAACAAATCAAGTTTTATAGGAGACTAAACAGACAAAAAGAGCAGGTATAAAAAAATTGCGTTTTTGACATCTTTAAATACTGATTTGTGAGGTTTGGGTGCGTTGTAGACAAAAATGTTACAGAACATCGAAAATACTAGTCAACAATTAAATATCCTATTTCTATCCCATTAAAGTTGTAAAATGTGGGTTTTCAGCTTATTTTTCCAATTATCCCTACAACCGTCGAAGTGACGAACTTCTTACTGGTTTTATTCGATTTCTCGGCTGATTTTACATAATAATTGACCACTATTGTACCCTTTCAAGGCCGCTACAAAATTATAAAATGAAAGATTAGATAAAAATGAGAAAATAAAAATGGCGGCTGTGTGAGTAATTGAGGACTTTCAGAAAGTTTTGAAAATGATATTTAGGTATGTTTTCTATCAAGGAACAATACCCTAAAATCTTCGACAATACTTGAAACACCCTGAAGAGTGTATTCTGTATGCGAACAGATAAATATACAGAGTGTTTCAGGAGGAATGTGCAATACTTCTCAGGCTGATTCCTTACACCAAGTAGACAAAAAAGTTCCACGCAGGACCAACCACCAAAAACGCTTTGTTACCGGGATAACAATGGCGAAAAATTGAGATTTTTCAAAAAATATTTATTTTTCTAATTTTTTAGAAGATTTACTGAGGTTCTGAAATAATCACTTTCTATGTAAAAATAGCTGAGAAATTCAATGAAACCAGTCTGAAGTCTGTAACTTCAACGGCTATTGAGATAATTGGAAAAATATGCTCAAAAAAACGCAATTTTTCAACAATAAGGGGTTATAACTGGATAAGGAAACATAAATTAGTATTTTTCATCAATCTCAGAAATACCGATCAAAAATAGCAAAATTCGACAAAACATAGCACAAGTGATAAATTTGTATTCAGTAGCGGTTTTGCGATTTTTGATCGCTATTTCTGAGATTTGGGACAAAATCCTACTTTATCACAGATTCAAAATTACCAAAACTAATGCCACGTTTACACCGGAATGTTAATAGTTTTTGTGAATAACGTATTATTTTAATATAGACTTATTATACAAAAGTTATTAACAAATTTTATGAACATTCCGGTGTAAACGTGGCATTAGATAATCGAAATTTCACAATTTTACTGCTAATAAATTTCCTTGAAACTTCAGTAGAAATATTCCAACTTTTCCTGGTATAGAAAACCATTGCCGTTTTGCCATCCGTATCAAATCTGATTGCTGAAATTCTAGTACAGTATTTCATTATTCGATCCTATTTCCAATCAAACCCATTGACAGTATGCTCTTTCATCAAATGTTACATCCAATCAAACGCTATCCAAGTGTCTCATGCTATTTTCAAACACCATTCACCTGAAAACTGATAACTCACACATGCTGCCATAGCAAAGAAGACATTCTGGCAAGATGGGAAAATGACTCAGCTCGGTCAATATTTGTTCCAAAACTACAAATTTGGTTTCAAATTGTAGATCAGAATGTTTTCTACACTTGAAGACAAAATTTAGAATTCTTGAACCAATGTTGACCGAGTTGGAGTCACTTCCCCATCTTGCCAGAATGTCTTCTTTGCGCGGACTGTCTATACCAGTCACACATGAATGATTCAGAGCATTGTCAACAATGCATGCCACTCATTCTCCTATTTCTGAATCAGAATTGCAATGGAAGCGAATTCATTTGATAGGCAACACATGTATCCGACCAAGTTACTGGAGCGAATCATTTCACCTATTCTGTCTGTGTACTGTACAGTGTGTTGTCGACTGTAAATTGTACAGACTGTTGATGTGTTACAGTAACTGTGAGGAATTATGTGTGTTTGATACAGACACCATGTGTTTGAATGCTCATGTAAGTATTCTATTATGCATTTGTACGCACTTTAAAGGGAGTTTCAGGAGGAATGTGCAATACTTCTCAGGCTGATTCCTTACACCAATTAGACGAAAAAGTTCCTTGGGACCAACCCCCAAAAACGCTTCGTTACTGAGATAACAATGGCGGAAAATTGAGATTTTCAAAAAATATCTATTTTTCTAATTTTTAGAGGCTTTACTAAGGTTTTAAAATAATCAATTCCTCGGTAAAAATAGCTGAGGAATTCAATGAAACCAGTTCCAAGTTTGTAACTTTTACGGTTATTAAAATAATTGGAAAAATATGCTAGAAAACGCCATTTTTCAACAATAAGAGTTATAACTGGATAAGGGATCATAAATTAATTGTATTTTTCATTAATGGGAGTTGAAGAGAGTCGGATTCTAAAGGAAAAGTTGGATGGCAGCGATTGTGTAAATCTTACCCAAATCTCAGAAATAGCGATCAAAAATCGCAAAACCGCTACTAAATACAAATTTATCACTTGTGCTATGTTTTGTCGAATTTTGCGATTTTTGATCGCTATTTCTGAGATTGATGAAAAATACTTATTTATGTTTCCTTATCCAGTTATAACCCCTTATTGTTGAAAAATTGCGTTAATTGAGCATATTTTTCCAATTATCTCAATAGCCGTTGAAGTTACAGACTTCAGACTGGTTTCATTGAATTCCTCAGCTAATTTTATATAGAGAGTGATTATTTCAGAACCTCAGTAAAGCTTCTAAAAAATTAGAAAAATAAATATTTTTTGAAAAATCTCAAATTTTCGCCATTGTTATCCCGGTAACAAAGCGTTTTTGGGAGTTGGTCCCATGGAACTTTTGTCTAATTGGTGTAAGGAATCAGCCTGAGAAGTATTGCACATTCCTCCTGAAACTCCCTTTAAAGTGCGTAAAGTGCGAAACGTCCAACTTTTCCTTTAGAATCCGACTCTCTTCAACTTCCATTAATGAAAAATACAATTAATTTATGATCCCTTATCCAGTTATAACTCTTATTGTTGAAAAATGGCGTTTTCTAGCATATTTTTCCAATTATTTTAATAACCGTGAAAGTTACAAACTTGGAACTGGATTCATTGAATTCCTCAGCTATTTTTACCGAGGAATTGATTATTTTAAAACCTCAGTAAAGCCTCTAAAAAATTAGAAAAATGGATATTCTTTGAAAATCTCAATTTTCCGCCATTGTTATCTCAGTAACGAAGCGTTTTTGGGAGTTGGTCCTATGGAACTTTTTCGTCTAATTTGGTGTAAGGAATCAGCCTGAGAAGTATTGCACATTCCTCCTGAAACTCCCTTTAAAGTACGTAATACAAATGCATAATAGAATACTTACATGAGCATTCAAACACATGGTGTCTGTATCAAACACACATAACTCCTCACAGTTACTGTAACACATCAACAGTCTGTACAATTTACAGTCGACAACACACTGTACAGTACACAGACAGAATAGGTGAAATGATTTGCTCCAGTAACTTGGTCGGATACATGTGTTGCCTATCAAATGAAATCGCTTCCATTGCAATTCTGATTCAGAAATAGGAAAATGAGTAGCATGCATTGTTGTCAATGCTCTGAATCATTCATGTGTGACTGGTATAGACAGTCCGCGCAAAGAAGACATTCTTGCAAGATGGGTAAGTGACTCCAACTCGGTCAACATTGGTTCAAGAATTCTAAATTTTGTCTTCAAGTGTAGAAAACATTCTGATCTACAATTTGGAACCAAATTTGTAATCATTGGACCAATATTGACCGAGCTGGAGTCATTTTCCTGGTGATGGAAAAAGGATCGAATAATGAAATACTGTACTGGAATTTTAGCAATCACATTTGATACGGATGGCAAAATGGCAATAGTTATTCTATACTAGGAAAAGTTGGAATATTTCTACTGAAGTTTCAAGGAAATTTATTAGCAGTAAAATTGTGAAATTTCGATTATCTAATGCCACGTTTACACCGGAATGTTCATAAAATTTGTTAATAACTTTTGTATAATAAGTCTATATTATAATAATACGTTATTCACAAAAACTGTTAACAAATGTTATTAACATTCCGGTGTTAACGTGGCATTAGTTTTGGTAATTTCGAATCTGTGATAAAGTAAGATTTTGAAAATAGGAAATATAAATTATTACATAATTTGATTATATGTTATAATTGTAATTGAATTTTGGTTAAATTAAATGTAGGTTGAATGTAATTTGATTACATCAATTTGATCAATTTGGTTATTAATTTGATATAGTCCGTCCAAGCCGAGAAGACATCCTGACAAGATGGGAGAGTGACTTCAACTCGGTCAATATAGGTTCGATAATCATTAATTTGGTTTCAAATTATAGAGAACATTTTGCTCTACAATTTTAGACCAGATTTATAATTTTTTCAACTATTTTTGACCAAGCTGGAATCCTTTTCCCATTTTCTCAGAATGTCTTCTTCGCTTGGACAGACTATATGCTAGGGAAAATTGGAATCTTTTTACTGGAGTTTCAATAAAATTTATTGCAGAACTATTGTGAAGTTTGTATTGTTTGTTGTTTGAGTTATGGAAATTTCAAGTCAGTCTTTATGAATGAAAAATAAATAAAATCAAACACCCTTTAGAAAACTTTATAAAATTATTATTAACACAGACATTGACATTGTCATTGACATTGATAATGGCCTAATGTGCCGAAACATGTCTGTGTTTCAATAATTTTATAAAGTTTTCTAAAGGGTGTTTGATTTTTATTTATTTTTCAATTATTCTAAACAGCCCTAAGTTTTAAAGTTCAGTTTTCAGTATTTATGGATATAATGAAATAAATACTTTGTATTTTGTATGATAAATGATCAAGGATTTCTCCTACTTGCGAACAAATTTTATAATTTAGCAAGTAGTATTTTTTATTTTGGCATATTTTTAGCTTTCGTTATGTGTATGAAACATTATTTCTATACGTTTTCATGATATATCATTTCTATGATTATACATGTTTCATTATTTGATAAATTGCATTGTTGTGTTGTGTCAAAATAAATAAATATTTGATTTGATCATCCAAATCTAAACGTTGTGAGTTTAATGAAGGAAGGCCTTCATTAAATGTTAAATGTGTATTAAATTAAATATTCATTAAATGTGTATTAAATTAAACCTTCACTTTAATGAAGGTAGGGTAGAAGGTAGGCCTGTATTTAGGCTACTACATCATTTTTGAAATTTGAGATGATCAAAAACACTGATAACAAGTTCAAGCGTCCTGTCACTTAACGTTCTAGCGTTAAATATAATGGAAAGATTACTGAAAATGAAAATACAGCTTCTACAGATATATAAATACAGCTATTCTACAGATACAATGAAAGTTCAAAGATTCAATTAAGTTAATAAAGCATCAAAAAACGTGGTACCAAAAAAGCTAGTTGAACAATCTTCATGTATTGATAAATTCATTCATTCCATAATTTTGTTGTTAATAGAAAAATTAAAAAAAAAACTTTAAAAATATTCTAACACAAACATATTTCGGACCTTTAACCCATTCTTAATGTGATATGAATTTCCAAAACATGTTTGTATCAGAGTAATATTCTTAAAGTTTAAAAGCGTATTTTATTTCATCTATTAATTTTGAAATAGCCCTGAATGTGAAGTTTAATTTTGTTTTTAAGCTGCGTTGAATAATAATTTTAAGCTTCCCTGGATGAATAATGTTTTTGGCTGACAATTTTTCTTCTCTTCCAGTTCCAGAAATGGAGATTTTGGATGAGAGAGGCCAACCTACAAAAAACAAATTCTACAATTCGGGCAGCACAATTGAACTGAAATGCGTGATCTCAAAGGTGCCCCAACCCACTCAGTTCATCATCTGGAATCATGGATCGAACGTACTCAACAACGACATCACAAGAGGAGGAATCAGGTGAATTTCGTTCATATTTTATTTGAAAATTCATAAATTTTCTCCTCATTTAATGCGTTTGCATAATTTTATCCTATGTAAGACTGAAAAAATTAAAAGCCTTGATTCCATCACTACAAGTAAGTCGCACAGGCACAAGTGAATAAGATGCAATAAAATCATGAAGTGAGCTATCAGGCTGAGGCCGCACTGGGTGGGTAGAGCCTGGAGGGTGGAGGGTAGTTGGTAAATCTATAGAACATACACCCATCCACAGTAGGGCTCTATAAAAGGGGTAGACGCACGGTCCGCCATTCTGGTCAACTTTTAGCGCCAGGTTTGAATTCATAGAATATTTTTGATGATGAGACGATCAACAGCTGTTTATCAAGTTGGGCAAATGAATTAAGTTATTGTTTTTAATTCTTGGAGGTTAATTTGTCATATAAAATGGTTCATATTGCTTAGCATTAAATTGCAAAAAAATATAACCATTTTTATTATAAAACTGAAATTAAAAAAATACAAATTTACCAGATTCAGGAAGATGAATCAAGAAAATTTTGACTTAAAAATTGCCAGACTGGAAATTCAATGCTCTGTGAAAGTATTATTTTTTCTACCATGATTTTAATCATTAATCATATGTTTGACTGTCGAATTGAATGAATTCAAACCTGGCGCTAAAGTTGACCACAGAATGGCGGACCGTGCGTCTACCCCCTTTTTATAGAGGCCTAATCCACAGTAATACATGGATAGTATGATGGTATGACGTCATTCTGTTTTTTGAGGTTATGTTGTCCATATTTAAGAATTCCAAGATGGCGGCTGAACACATACCATTCATACGATGTATTACTGTGGATAATGTGTATGTTCTATAGATTTACCAACTACCCTCCACCCTCCAGGCTCTACCCACCGGCAGTGCGGCCTCAGCTTAAGAGTTGATTAGAATGATTTCGTTCTTTATTTGCGTTGCTCTATACAATTACCACTGGCGGCTCGTGCCCACGAAACAGGTGAAGTGCTGTACAGTAAAAGATACGGGCACTTCACCTATAACGTGGGTACGAGCCCGCCAATTTTAATTACGTGTTTCTATTGTATTTTGTGTCCGCGAGTTGTAGTAAAGTAAACGTGGCTACACAGGTTTACTTTGAGGTGATTGGAATTATTGGTTTTTCACAAAAATTGTAATAATAAGGAATTTAAAGTGAGAATATCATTTCAATCGAGTCGATTCAATTGAACAAAATGATAGAATCCTGGAAATCTCAATATTTTGAGTTTCTTGATAAGTTTTGCAAACCTCAAGTTCAAAAGCTCTAGGATTCGAGCTCACAGTAGAAAGAGTATCACATTTCTTTGTGATCGTCATGAATGATAACATAAAAATAACATTATATTGATTGATTGTTTTGCCATTTAGTAACATTCAATTTTGTGATAATAAAAGTTAATGAGAAGCAAAAAATTTTATGAAATAT
>CM029550.1:50399514-50514514 GCA_017141385.1 Sogatella furcifera | reverse complement strand
GGAGAAGAAGTAGAGGAAAGACGTGGGGCTGGAGCGTCGGCAATCTTGAATTGGATGGAATTTTGATTTCAGCAGTCATTAGGCCTCTAATTGTGAAGTCAGAGGCTTTTGTTCGCCTCGTGGTTTCCGTCTTTTCTGGAATAATTATTGACAAATCATTTTTTCCTCCGTCTCGAATAACAAAAGGTGATAGATTCAATGAAAGGGTCAAGTTGTGAAGATTTGTCTAATGAATTATGAGATGATTCAAGAGAAGAGTTTCCAAAGAATTTTGGTAGGATCTTATTATTCTGTGAAAATTTATTATTCGTCGGGAACAATAATTTGTAATAAATTGATCGATAATTCTCCGGTGATAGCTGAGAATGACGGATATATATTTCAATGATTGGACCAAGAAATTCAACTAAGAAGAATAGAAGAGATGACATTAATTCATGAATATGACCTGTAGAGAAATGGATGATCAAAGAAATAATTATAACGATTTCATGAAACAGTTTCAAAAATCATGATTCAGGAATTTTCATGTAAATTGTACCACTGCAGTCAGTCAGCATCCGAAAAAAAAAGAATAACAACAATACAATACAATTGGGGTTTAAAATTTTTGTATTAAACATTGAGCACTCATACTTAACTATGAAAATATATTTTTATGGCTTTTAATATTGGGGAGAACCTCACGGGTAGTTCCACCTCGCCAATGTGTATTTGGCCAATTACTGATCACCCATCCAAGAGCAGTCACAGTGCTTCCTCATCCTCCACCTCCTTCTCCTTCTCCTTCTCCTTCTCCTCCTCCTCCTCCTCCTCCTCCTCCTCCTCCTCCCTCCTCCTCCTCCTCCTCCCTCCTCCTCCTCCTCCTCCTCCTCCTCCCTCCTCCTCTCCTCCCCTCCTCTCCTCCTCCTCCTCCCTCCTCCTCCTCCTCCTCCTCCTCCTCCTCCTCCTCCTCCTCCCTCCTCCTCCTCCTCCTCCTCCTCTCCTCCCTCCTCCTCCTCCTCCTCCTCCTCCTCCTCCTCCTCCTCCTCCTCCTCCTCCTCCTCCTCCTCCTCCTCCTCCTCCTCCTCCTCCTCCTCCTCCTCCTCCTCCTCCTCCTCCTCCTCCTCCTCCTCCTCCTCCTCCTCCTCCCTCCTCCTCCTCCTCCTCCTCCTCCTCCTCCTCCTCCTCCTCCTTCTCCTCTCCTCCTCCTCCTCCTCCTTCTCCTCCTCCTCCTCCTCCTCCTCCTCCTCCTCCTCCTCCTCCTCCTCCTCCTCCTCCTCCTCCTCCTCCTCCTCCTCCTCCTCCTCCTCCTCCTCCTCTTCTTACTCCTCCTCTCCTCCTCTTCTACTCCTCCTCCTCCTCTTCTCCTCCTCCTCTCCTCCCTCCTCCCTCCTCCTCCACTCTTCCACCTATTTCTTTTTCATCATCTCCGAATTATCCTTCTCCTTCTACCCCTCCACTCAATGATACAGCTACTTATCCACACTATGCTTCAATGCTTTTCCTCATTCTTCTTTTTCCTAAGCAAGATAAAAGACTGACTCAAGCTCGGTCAGTATTGGTTCAAAAATTATCAGTCTGATCTCAAATTGTAGCAAACAATTTGATCTAATATTAAGACCCCATTGATAATTCTTGAACAATAATATTAACCAACCTGAAGTCATCTTCCCATCTTGCCAGAGGGTCTTCTTTGCTTGGACAGACTATATCTGGCAGCTTCTTAACCCATTCTCCGACCGCTCACGATAATACGACCACTACCCTCTTCAGTACGGTATTTCGTGAATTCGCCGTCTATCTCTATATCTTCTTCTTCTTCTTCTTCTTCTTCTTCTTCTTCTTCTTCTTCTTCTTCTTCTTCTTCTTCTTCTTCTTCTTCTTCTTCTTCTTCTTCTTCTTCTTCTTCTTCTTCTTCTTCTTCTTCTTCTTCTTCTTCTTCTTCTTCTTCTTCTTCTTCTTCTTCTTCTTCTTCTTCTTCTTCTTCTTCTTCTTCTTCTTCCTTCTTCTTTCTTCTTCTTCTTCTTCTTTTTTCATCTCCTCCATCATCAACTAATCTTCATTGTCATCAAAGAAGTCTTCATCCATGAAAGGAGAAGAAGAGAAGGAAGAAGAAAGAAGAAGAAGAAGAAGAAGAAAAGAAGAAGAAGAAGAAGAAGAAGAAGAAGAAGAAGTAGAAGAAGAATCCACCGTCCATCCCTCTATATTGGAAGCAGCAGCTAGCAAGAGTGATGAATGATCGGTTTCTTGGTGATAAATTTCGCCTCCGGGCATTATTCAAAATACGCGCCCCCACTACTACAATCTGTCCAAGCAAAGAAGACCATCTGGCAAGCTGAGAAAATGACTCCAGTTCGGTCAATATCCCTTCAAAAACTATCAATTCGATCTCGAATTTCAGGTAACAATATTATCTACTACTAAGGCCACATTCATAATTCTTGAACAAATATTGACCAAGCTGGAGTCATTTTCCCATCTTGCCAGAGGGTCTTGTTTGCTTGAACAGACTATACCTCTGATGTCGAGTGGGTCCCAGTTACTCTTATGGCGGCACTGCTTGGTGAAAAATGAGATCTGACACCTTTGCGAGGCGGCGGCCTTCTCTCGACATGATAATGTGATTAGGGCCCACTGTCAATATCATTGCACGATATGGTTAGAAATTCATTCATTCATTTATTCATTCATTCATTCATTCATTCATTCATTCATTCATTCATTCATTCATTCATTTCTTCATTCATTCATTCATTCATTCATTCATTCATTCATTCATTCATTCATTCATTCATTCATCCATTCATTCATTCATTCATTCATCCATTCATTCATTTATTCATTCACTAGACGGCAGGCTCGCTTCGCTCGCCTGCAGAACCTCTGCGTGTCAGCTGTGAAGAAAAGGCTCGCTTCGCTGCATATTCCGTTCAGAAGGGATTCGATGTTCATTGAACACAGCATTTTTAGACCTAGGCCCTGGCTTATAAAGATTTACAGCTTGTTTTTCTGATGAAAAACAAGTGATTGGGATTGTAGATTCACCAATAAAACTCTCGATTTACAATGTTCCAAATTTTGGGAAGAATCAGCTGTTGAATCAACGATCAGCCAAAACTCACTAGGAGACCCTAACATTTGAATCCAAAATGTCCACGATGGTTCGAGTAAAATAGGAAATCCCATGTATTCTTTATTCTTTTTTTACAATTGTGACTTGGTTTCCAAGTATTTTAAGCAAAGGATGAATGAGTGATGATGAATGATGAAGGTTTAAGATGTAGGTTATATGTCTATGTAAATTGGTTCAGACGAAAAATTCACGATATCGCTGTTCAAACTCAAATCATCGCGGCCATTTTAGATTACAAGGCTAGGGTCTTCTGACTTGGTTTGTTTACGATTTTCTTTGTAGGTTATGATAATATTTTAGCGACAAAAATGATTCCTGTTCAAATCTCACTATAAAAATAATGATTGATATTTATTATTAAATATATTCATAATAATAAATCAATTTATATATCAAAATCATTAAATTAGGAGCAAAGTTTTGGTTTTAAAGGAATAGCATTGAACTATTCCGATATTCTATTCACTTGAGGTAAATTCGTTTCATGTAATTTCTTTAATCAGCTGAAACTGTAGAATTTGCTTTTTATTGGAAACGTTTATGAGACAGAAACGCCAATAAAATCCACGAATTATGAGTAATGTGGATTGTAGAATGTTTATAAGCCAGGGCCCTAATCTAGACCACTGATTTATCAAAAAATCGAGATATCGGTTCTGGTTGTTACACCATTATCAATCTGTGGTAAACTGAGATTTTAGTGGGCTTTAAATGAGAATTTAATATTCAAACTGAGATTGTTGAGAGCCAACAATCTCTGTAACAACCGAAACCGGTACCTCGATTTTTTTATTAATCAGTGGTTTGACAACGTCTTGTCTTTTCATTTATTATGGATAACTACCACAATATCACCTTCACAACTACTCAAAAAGTGAAAAAATTTAATCATTTCCAATATTCCTTTTCTATTACAATTTTTTTCTCTACATTGGTTGACTTTCATTTGTGTCTACTGTGACAAGAGACATTGTGGGCGACTGTACTTTCCGCCATATTTGTTGAATTCTTATCAATTCATTTTTGTTTTTATCTCTGTTTAGTGTGAAGACGGACATAGTGAGCGATGGAGCCAAAAGTCGACTGTTCATTGCAAACGCATCTCCAGCTGATTCGGGCAACTACACTTGCTCGCTGGGAGAAATGGCGACCACCTCTATCCTGGTGCATGTGCTCAATGGTGAGTAATAACTCCAAAAAATATTATTTAAAAGCCAAACATTATTCAAGCTGCCTTGCATGTTCACATTTTTCTCATAAGCAACCCTAATGTTGTATGTGTGGTGTAGCAAAAAGGATTATATAGGGACTTGCTTATTTTGATGTATCCCAACGTATTGTTTCGTATTTTTATGTATTGGATACGTGATAAGTAAAGGTCTACAAGAATTAATGAAAAATAGCTACATTGAGCAAAACTGTCACATTGTACCGAACAACATTAAAATATTGAATTTTCAATTATTGATTAATTTATTTTTTAGTAGCCTATATGCTTGAAACCGCATAAGGAAGGGAATAATTCATAGAAAAATATTGGGTATCATAATAAATATTTCATTTCACTAGAAATAAACATGTTTCAACAAAAAAAACGGAAATTAAATAACAAGCAAATTGAAGATTTCAGCCATTTTCACTGCTCTACCAAACTTTCTCAAATATCATTCGAAATAGTACCGAATTCGGCGAGCAGATGGCAGTAGCAAAAGGTTGACTTGCTTCGACTTCCATTGAACACGCCTCCAAGCTCGGCCTACAATCAAAATGGCCGAAAACATCGGTTAGAGAAGTTTCCAAATTCAGCCGGTAGATGGCAGCAGTTGACGGGCGATGTTTCAGAATTGACTTGGACACGCCTTCATGCCCCGCCTGCTCTTTCCTTATTGGTTGACAGTGTTTCGTGAGTTCTGTCTTAGAAAATGGCTGGTAGCAAAAAAAGATGGGTGGTGTATCATACACAAAATATCATACTGATTCAATATTGACGTTCTTGTGCTAATTAATATGGTATTCATTTGAGTATTCAGGCTGGTAAGATTCTATTTAATTGGTATTTGAAAAAATTATTTATAGAATTTAGACTCTGTTTTACTTTGTGTAACTTGGCCAGTACCAGACTTCAATAGTTTTAAGCTGTATGAAATGAGATGGAAATATGATTGCACACTTCCATCTTATACTCATTCATTATATTTTTTATAAGATGAATATAATGAAATAGAACTCGAACTATTTATGATCTAATACCGACCTCATGCCAGAAAAAAAGTTTAAAAAACTACAACAATTCTTCAAAAATATTAGGGAGATGTTTTTATCGGAAACGGGCATGTTATTGGTCGACAGATTGTAAGGTGGTTGTCAGCCAACAATAGAATTGAATTTAAGTGGGGCGTTTCTTGGCTTGCTTCATACATTGATTGTGGTTTTTCAATTGATCAATTCAGAATTATGAATGAGTTTATGCTGAGGAAATAATTTCTTGTGGATTCAAGTTGTTGGTAGAATAAGTTTTTCATCAAATAGTGGAGAAATTATTCTAATAGCCTAATTGAAATCTTTAAATTCCCGTTTCGCATCACCCCCGCGGTGTCCCCTTGACCCGTGACGCCCTGTCGATAAAATAATTTTCAACAGTAATACACTCTAGCGCCCAAAATGAAAAGCACAATATTAATAAGAATGAACACGTAACCGATTCTTGTTTGGCTGCTTATAATATACTGGTGTATTGAGACATCTGTATCAATACAAGTGTATTATAAATGATTCTATGTATTAAGTGTATTATAAGTGTACAGGTGTAATATTGAGTGTACAAGTGTACACTCAACCATAAATTAAAAGAAAAACAGGTAAAACTCTACACTCAAAATAAATATAAAATTTCTTTATTTTTTTACTTTTAATAATTTTGATTTACTAGTTCCATTTATTTATTATAAATGAATTGTAACTGATTCGGAAATATCACAATTACTTGGGAAATAATATTTTTGAAATGATTTTTCAGTTTGATGATGGAGAAATGGTTTTAATTTTCGAGTCAAATACTCAAAAACTTATCAATTTAGGTAATTGTTAATTTCTTGTTGTAATTTTGGTATCAACAGGTTATCCGTTTGAACAAATAAGAAACTGATATGCTTTAATAATGATGAGTTCTATATTTCCCCTCTAACTAACAACATTAGCTGTTGAAGCGCACAAATTAAGAGCAGGAAAACCGTCGAATTTTTTTAATCACCTTTACCAGCAAAATCAACCTGCAAAATTTACCTGCAAAAGTAATTCTGTAAGGCAATATACATGAATTCGATAGTTATTTGTTATCCTTAAAACAGTGTAACAATAGCAAAACATGCTACAATGATACCTTAACATCTATCTATTTATGTACCTTGAGATACAATATCCAACCTACAATAAGTTTATAACTATTTTTTTCTTATTTTTTATTTTTTTAAATTCATTTAATTTAATAAATTTAAACTCATAATTTTAAATATTGAAAATAACCAATGCAACTTTTTAAACCACCCCCCTATTTAAAATTTTACATCTATTTTCATTTAAAAACCTTCACTCAATAATTGAGCACAGAACTAGATTTTGTTAAAGCTCTTTTATATATACCACTAATTGGTACTTCCAGTGAGAATTATTATAGTAGCATATGTCTAAGCAAAGAAGACATTCTGGCAATATGAGAAAATGAATGCAGCTCGGTCAATATTGTTTCAAAAACTATGAATTTTTTAAGAAAACAATTCTTAAATTTTTCTGATCTACTATTGAAGACTAAATTGGTAATTTTTGAACCAATATTGACTGAGCTGGAGTGATTTCCTCGTCTTGCCAGAATGTCTTCTTTGCTTGGACAGACTATACCTATGTACTTCTCACTGTGTATTCCTAACACATAGAAAGGATTAAATAAATAGAACAATTTGTAAAAGAGCAGTTCTCTTCCATCAGCGAACCATTGAATAAATCACACTATGTCCGTACCTTGGGAAGCTGGCATCCATTACAGACGTGAAATGTACAATTTGAAAAACGCAAAATGCGCAATCTCTCATCAGTTACAGCGCGGCTATTTATTCATCTCAGGTCGCTTTTCCGCCAGGTTTTCCAGCAGGGTTTTCCTTGTTTTTCATCGCCAACAAAAACCATTGATAACAACTCTACAGCTGCAGCGTTATTCCGTTCCATATCTTTGACAAACAATGACAAAGTTTGATGTCAGTTGTAAAAGTTGTTGCTACTCTTTCAAACTTTCCCGCTGCAGTGATTACTCCAATGCTTTTTATCGACTTTTTTTGTTTTTTTATCGACTGCATGGGGAGTTTGAAGTGGAAAGATTTGTGTCCAAGCAAAGAAGACATTCTCGCAAAATGGTAAAATTAGTCCATCTCGATCAGTATTGATTCAAAAATCATAAATTTGGTCTCAAAGTATTGAAAACATTCTAATCTACAATTTAAGACCAAATCAATTACATTCAAATCGATATCGACTGAGCTGGAGTCGTTTCCCCATCTTGCCAGAATGTCTTCTTTGCTTGGAGAGACTGAAGCGTATATTTTAATGTCAGTCGTTGTGACTTGACTCGTTATAAAGTCCGATTGCATCGCTTTGTCTCGATTAAAGTGTCTCGTTTGTAATCTTCCCTCGTCAGTTCGCTATTGCACGTTTATATTGACTCTGTAGAGTTCTCTATAATGGAAAATGTATTGTTCATTTATGTGGCAATTCCTTTCTATCAGTGTCACTGTATAGTTCTCCCTCCAAGCCCCTCATCCATTTCGTTATCTTAATGTCCTATTCAGTGAGTGTTATGACTAGATTTATTCTTTTATTGACACCACTTGCTTTGTTAGGTGTTAGAGAGTTATCACTTATTTTCATTAGAGTTGGAAGAGAGAGAGTTCGTTTTAACGGTTGGTTTTCCAAAATCGCATCAAATTAACTCATCTTCAAATAATTTGAATAATATGAGTGATATCACAATTTTATGATAGGTTATATAACCTCTTTCCTTATTCCTTATGTCATTAAATATAATTTTCTCCAGATAATTGAGTTTAGAGACGGGAAATCGTCACAGCAACATATTTGATAAGATACCTGCTATTGTTACAGAAGTTAGAAGTTGGACAAAAGTTAGACCTTCTATTATTACTGGAGTGGACTAGAATCAATCTTGATAGACTAGTAATAATATTTTGTTATAGAATATGAATATGATACTGAGGAGTGAGCCATCAGTTCATAATTTCAATACAATATTTTGTTCCAAATGACTCATGTGCAAAATATTGTTTAATAAAATCAGTCAAGAAGAGTCATTGGTATAGTCTGACCAAGCAAAGAAGAGCCTCTTGCATGATGGGAAAATGACTCCAGCTTGGTCAATATTGATTTTAAAATTATCAATTTGATCTCAAATTGTAGGGAACGATTTGATCTACTATTAAGACCACATTTATTATTCTTCAACAAATATTGACCAAGCTGGAGTCATTTTTCCATCTTGCCAGAGGCTCTTCTTTGTTTGGTCAGACTATAGTTGGAAATTTATGTTTTTGATTGATTTAGACATCAGTAAAGTGCTCTGAAATATATCTTAAGAAATCTTTGAATTGGAGTCCAATTTCTAGTACCGCACAGGCAATTATTCTCAATGAATTCAATCAAAGGAAAACATGCGATGAAAAGTCAAACACATTTTCATGAAATTCAAGAGCAACCGACACTGATGAAAACCAATATAAAATACTTAATATACTATAATAAAAATACTATAAAATACTGTAATATACCATTTCTAGTGTACCGGTACTTCACTTTTAAATCTGAATTCATACTCTTTCTATACTCCTATTGGAATCGTTGTTTTACAATCTCTTCTACAAGGAAAAATAATTTATTTAGTACTGTAAAGGACCAATAAAAGTGTCCCACAGTTTATATCGTTTCCAAAGAATTGTAAAACAACGAAAGACTCAATACAAATAGAAGACCGAGAAACCAACTTCAAATGAAGACACAAATCTCCTGATCAAATTGACTGCACTGGACTGAAAGGTAGGGAGGAAGGAGAATTCCGTTAAGGAGTGGGAGGGGATCAAATTGACTGGAATGGAGTGGAAGAAAGAAAAAAAGAGAGAGAGAAAGAGAGAGGAGATAGAGAGTGAGACGGAGAGAGAAGGAGTCGATTATTGGGGAAAAGATAGATGGAGCAGATCGAATTGACGAATAAAGTGATTGGAAGATGGAGAGGAATAAGAGAAGAAAGAAGGAGTAAGAATCAAATTGACTGGGATGAATTGGAAGAGAAAGAGAGAGAGGAGGATTAGATTTGAGAAAGAGATAAACTGAGGGATGAGAGTAGAAGAAAATCGAATTGACGAATGAGGTGACTGGAAGATGAAAAGGAAGGAGAAAAGAAAAAGGTGAGGGGAATCAAATTGACTAAAATGAAGTAAAGAAAGAGAGAGAAGGATTGGATTTGAGAAAGAGGTAGACTGAGAGGAGAAGAATCGAATTTACGAATGAAGTGACTAGAAGATGAAGAAACAAGAGGAAAGGAAAAAGGAGTGGGAAGGAATCACATTGACTGGAATGAAGTAAAGGAAAGAAAAGAGAAAGATTAGATTTGAGAAAGAGATAGACTGAGAGGTTAAGTGGAGAAGAATCGAATTTACGAAAGAGGTGACTGAAAGATGAAAAGAAAGGAGAAGAGGAAAAGGAGTGGGGGAATCAAATTGACTGAAATGAAGTAAAAGAAAGAGAAAGAGAAAAAAGAATTGGATTTGAGAAAGAGGTAGACAGAGAGGTTTGAGTTGAGAAGAATCGAATTTACGAATGAAGTGACTGGAAGATAAAGGAGAAGAAGGAGAAAATGAGACAGAATCAAATTGACTGAAATTGAGTGGAAGAAAGAGAAAGAGATGGATTAGATTTGAGAAAGATATAGACTTAGGAGTGGGGATAAAATAGAATCGAATATTGATGAATGAAGTGAGAGAAAGAAGGTAAAGAGAAGAGTGAGAATCAAATCGACTGAAAAATGGGGATAAAGGAAGAGAGGAATGTTGAAAGAAAGAGGAGATAAATCGACTGTCTTGGTTTGAAACAAAGAAGAGGGAAACAAGAAGAGGTGAAGAAAGAGAGAGAGAGTGAGAATGAGAAAGATAGAGTGGATGAAGGGGGGAAGGAAATTGAGGAAAGTGAGAGAGAAGAATGAAGATTGAAGCCAAGGATTGATGACGCTCTTACCGACAAAATTGAACGATATAAAAGTTTTATTAGATGAGAGCGAAATCGACATTTTCATCACACAAAAAACGAAAAAGCTTGAAAGCTGAAAGCCACCGCGAGGATCTGCTTACTGACGGTAATATATTTATATCTTACTACGGTGATATATTTATACGTGACATATAGAGCTATGGGTAAACCTGGATTTGAAAGAGAAGAAAAAGAGAAAAAAGATTTCGAATTTTTTGTGGAGCAGGAGGGAACAAAGAAGGAATTTGTTTGGACGGTGGTGAGGAGTAGGCCTATTTAGAATAGTCTGTCCAAGCAAAGAAGTCTTTCTTACAAGATGAAAAAATGACTCCAGCTTGGTCAATATTGGTTCAAAAAATATTTATTTGATTTCAAATTGTAGATTAGAATCTTTACTACGATTGTGACCAATTTTTGAACAAATATTGACAAAGCTGAAGTGACTTTTCCACCTTGCTAGAATGTCTTCTTTGCTTGGACATACTAAAATATCGTATAGGCTAATAATTGCAGTGCAGTATGATTGCAGTATATTATTTAATGTATAGTGGGATCTTACTCCCCTTGATGGGAAGAAGGGATGATAGCAGAAGAACGTTAGAAATGAATATCAAGAGGATCAAAATGATAAAACAGGAAAAACAATTTTGAAACACAGATAAAATGAAGGAGAAAAAATAGAACTAGGACAGAAGAAGGAGGATAAATATAAAGATAATAGAGCAATAATCACTGTAGTCTGTCCAAGCAAAGAAGACATATTGGCAAGATGGGAAAATGACTCCAGTTCGGTCAATATTGGTTTAATGTTTATAAATTTGGTCTCAAATTGTGGAAAACATTCCGTTCTACAATTTGGGATGAAATGTATCACTTTTGAACCAATACTGACTGAGCTGGAGTCATTCTACCATCTTGCCAGAAGGTCTTCCTTGTTTGGACAGACTATGGCAATATACAGAGTGTTTCAGGAGGAATGTGCAATACTACTCAGGCTGATTCCTTACAGCAAGTAGACAAAAAAGGTCCATGGGACCAACCCCCAAAAACGCTTTGTTACCGAGATAACAATGGCGGAAAATTGAGAACTTTCAAAAAATATTGATTTTTCTAATAGTTTAGAGGCTCTACTCAGGTTCTAAAATGATCAATTCATATGTAAAATTAGCTTAGGAGTTCAATGAAACCATTTTGAAGTTTGTAACTTCAACGATTATCGGGATAATTGGAAAAATATGCTAAAAAACGTCATTTTTCAACAATAAGGGTTATAACTGGATAAGGAATAATAAATTAGTATTTTTTATTAATGTTGAAGAGAGTCGGATTCTAAAGAAGAAGTTGAATGGCGGCAATTGTGTGAATCTCACTCAAATCTCAGAAATTGCGATCGAAAATCGCAAAATTAACAAAACTTAGCACAAGTGGAAAATTTGTGTTTAGTGGCGATTTCGCGATTTTTGATCACTATTTCTGAGATTTGGGTGAGATTTACACAATTGCTCTCTTCAACTTCCATTAATAGAAAATTCTAATTTATGATTCCTTATCCAGTTATAGCCCTTATTGTTGAAAAATGGTGTTTTTTTTTCAACAATATTTTTGTTGGTTGTTGTTTCGATGGTGTTTTTTTAGCATATTTTCAAATTATCTCGATAACAGTTGAAGTTACAAACTTCAAACTGCTTCCATTGAACTCCTAAGCTAATTTTACATAGAAATTGAATATTTTAGAACCTCACTAAAGCATCTAAAAAATTAGAAAAATTAATATGTTTTAAAAAATCTTAATTTTTCGCCATTGTTATCTCGGTAACAAAGCTTTTTGGGTTGGTCCCATGGAACTTTTTGTCTAATATATGAGTACGGAGAGGTGGAGAAGGAAAAACACAGAAAAGTAGGAAAAGAGTAAAATGAAGAAGACATTTCTAAGTCGTAATGGAGGGAAGAGATGATCCTATTCATGACGTCATCATCTTCGAAATCATGCTAAATCTGACAAGTACGGTACGTGTTCGGCAAGATTACAAAAAAGGGTTCGAATGGTTAACATGGAAGGTCTAGGAGGGATGGAAGGAAGACTTTATTCTTTCTCTTCTCAACTTTTTTATACTTTTCTTCTCTTTTCTGTTCTCCTTTATCTTTCTCACGGTCTAACTAGTAATTGTCTGTATTTTCTTTCTTCCATATAGCTTCGATTTCTTCTTCTTTCTTCAATTTCAAACTCAAGACTCAATTTAAATTCATTTCTTCTTCATAATAATTTGGTCTCAAATTGTAGATCGAATGTTTCAACAATTTGAGATTTCTTTTATAAGACCTTTTTCTTTCTTCTTCTTCTTCTTCTCTTCTTCTTCTTCTTCTTTCTCTTCTTCTTCTTCTTCTTTTTCTCTTTCCTCTCTTTCTTCCTCTTCTTCTTTCTCACTTCCCCAATTCGTTCTCTATAAAATTTCTATATTGACACTCATCGCCATACAAGATTGGACTCTGTACAACTCTGTCCAAGCGAACAAGACCCTCTGGCAAGATGGGAAAATTACTTCAGCTCAGTCAATATTTGTACAAGTATTATAAATGTGGTCTTAGAAGTAGATCATATTGTTTCCTACAATTTAAGGTCAAATTTATTATTTTTAAATCATTATTGACTGAGCTTGAGTCGTTTTCCCATCTTGCCAGAGGGCCTTCTTCGCTTGGACAGACTAAACCTTACAACTCATCGGAAATTTTTTGCTAAAATCATGCCATAAATAATGCATAAGTCAGCAATTTACTGGGAATTGCCCTATTATTAGTGTGTGAAAGGTACAAACTTCATCGTATATTGAACAGTTCCGGTTTCTGTTGAATTATTCAATTATTCGTTCTCGAATTTTCAGTTTCCAACAAGAACCTTGAACTAGAAATCAAATTTAAATATAGCAAATTATTAGTATATAGACTATTGCAAAGAGAAATGTTACAATCCACTTTAATTCTACTGTAATACTGTAACACAGTACTATTTCCACTCAGTAAACTCTATAGGATTCAATACAGAACTAATTCAATATAGTTAGTACACTACTTTTTCCACACAGTAAACTCTATAGGATTCAATATATGACTAACTAGCCGGCTCGCTTCGCTCGCCTTCTCCGCCTTGCAGGGGGGCTTCGCCCCCTGGACCCCCGACAGTATAGGCAGTGTGAGTGAGTCAAACAGACTCGCTTCGCTCGCCTGCAAAACCTCTATCAGTGTCAGCTGAGACAAACAGGCTCGCTTCGCTCGCCTGCAAATTCCGTTCAGAAAGGATTTAAAACTTATTGTACACAGCATTTCTAGACCTAATCTGGACCTGTTCACTAAATTTCGACATTTTCTACCAATTTATTCTCGAAAAATCCAGTAAAACTCTGAAAATTCCAAAAAGTAGTAAAACGCTAATATTGAGCGTAACATTGGGAACTATATCGGACATAGTTTGAAACTTGATTCAATATCTTCCAAATTAGTTTATCTATAATCACTGAACCATTGAATTCACGGTAAGGATTGGTCGTATCAAGGCGGAAGATGTGCAACCCGCAATACATCTACAATTTCGAAAAACCTGATTACTGGCGTAATCTTGAACGGAATTCAAAAATATCTTAACACAACATTTCTAGACCTTATCTGAACCTAACTACCAAATATCAACATTTTCTATCGGTTGGTTCTCGAAAAAATTGAGAAAACGCTGAAAAACTATAGAAAAACTTTAATATTTTGCGAATCCTTGGAAAGTTTCTAAAATCCGTTCTTAGCACTCGTCTAAACACCCAACTGAACATGCTTGCCAAATTTGAACGCATTGGCTTCAGTGGATTTTTAGTTCTGGTGATGAATGAATCAGTCAGTGAATGAATCAGTCAGTCAGTCAGTGCCATTTCGCTTATATAGATATAGATTCGATATAGTACACTACAGATACAAAAAAAGTCGGCAAAAGCATTATAAGCCTGAGCGCAGGTAAGCTGCAATTGAATACGTCATTCAATACGTCATCCCACACGATTCAATACGTCATTCGTGTCAAAAAATAATTCTAGTTGAATCGGATTATTGTGTCAATTGAAACAGTAATTGAGCTATCACTAATATCAATCAGTTGTCAAAAGCAAAATCCCCTGAGCGAAAAAGATTTTAGAATTGATGCATTTGTAGTTTAATATTATTGTAATTTGGAACAAAGTAGCTCTGGATAAAGAAGAATAGAAAAATCAAACTCCTGTTACCTATTTATCAGGTGCAACACAACAAACAGAGCTGTCACAATTTCATTTGGTTGGTTGAATAGTGTTCACTTCATGTATAGTCCAAAGAAGACTCTCTGGCAAGATGGGAAAATGACTCTTGCTTGGTCAATATTTGTTCAAAGATTATTGATTTGGTCTCAAATTGTAGATCATATTGTTTTCTACAATTTGAGATCAAATTGATAATCTTTCAACCAATATTGACCGAGCTTGAGTCATTTTCCCATCTTGCCATAGGGTCTTCACTGCTTGGACAGACTATAGACTTTTTTAAATTCAACAGTATAGTATTACAATATAGAACATGCTTCATTGTAACACAACGCTATTCTATAGTGGGAAATCTATTCATGTTGGCGGCTCGTATCCACGAAACAGGTGGAGTGCTGTACAGTAAAAGGTGCGGGCACTTCACCTGTTTCGGGGGCACGAGCCGCCAGTGGTGGATATTTGATCAAGGCTCTAATTACAGATTAATTGAAAGTTGAAACAAGTGAATGAGTAACTAGAGTCGAGCATGATTGTTGGTTTAATCACGGAAAAAGACTGATTAAAATAAACTTCTATTCAAGCGATTGCGAAAAATGCAGCTTTGAAATTCAAAACAAGTGACAAGAGAATGTAGTTTCAGTCAGTTGAGTAGTTAACATGGGGAACGGGTTGATCCCATCTGTTCGATTGACAGTAACTGTTCTATAGATCTCCTCTTTAGTCTGGCCAAGCAAAGAAGAGCCTCTGGCAAGATGGGAAAATGACTCCAGCTCGGTCAATATTAGTTCAAAAATTATTGATTTGGTCTCAAATTGTAGATCGTAATGTTTCCTGCAATTGAGACCAAATCAATAATTTTTGAACCAATATTGACCGAGCTGGAGTCATTTTCCATCTTGCCAGAAGCTCTTCTTTTGCTCGGCCGGACTATATCTATCGTTGGATTTCGGCTATAAATTATGACAGGAAAAGTAGAAGGTATGCTCGTAGCCTATTGTATTGTATTATACAAGTAAGCGTGTTACTCCCAACCAATAAATTCCATCGAGGTTTGTAAGAGACTACAATCATAAATGTATCAAACAATGAATGTATTACAATTACCTATTATCAGAAACTTTATAAATTTCCGGTTGAAATATATGTTAGGTCCACTCAATCTACGCTTAGAGTAAAAGAAGTCTTACATTGGTTGGAATGGTCTATGACATCAGCTCCATACAAAATGAGTGAGTGAGAAATGTATTTCTATAAAAGGTTTTGGATGTTGCTGAGAGGGGTTATCAATTTCTATTATACAGGGTGTTTCAGGAGGAATGTGGAATACTTCTCAGGCTGATTCCTTTACACCAAGTAGAATAAAAAAAAGTTCCATGGGACCAACCTCCAAAAACGCTCTGTTACTGAGATAACAATGGCGGAAAATTGAGATTTTTCAAAATATATTAATTTTTCTAGTTTTTTAGAGGCTTTAGTGAGGTTCAAAAATAGTCAATTAGTTAGTAAAATTAGCTGCGAATTCAATGAAACCAGTTCCAAGTTTGTAACTTCAACGGTTATTGAGATAATTGAGAAAAATATGCTAGAAAACGCAATTTTTCAACAATAAGGGTTATAACTGGATAAGGAATCGTAAAATTGAATTATTTATAATGGAAGTTGAAGAGAGTCGGATTCTAAAGAGAAAGGTTAAATGGTGACGATTTTGTAAATCTTACCCAAATTCAGAAATGGCGATCAAAAATCGCAAAATTGACAAAGTGATGAATTTGTGCTTAGTAGCGATTTTACCGATTTTTGATTGCCATTACTGAGATTTGGGTAAGATTTACACAATCGCCGCCATTAAACTTTTTTCTTTAGAATACGACTCTCTCCAACTCCATTTATAAAAATACAATTTTATGATTTCTTATCCAGTTATAACCCTTTATTGTTAAAATGGCGTTTTCTAGTATATTTTCCAATTATCTCAAATAACCGTTGAAGTTACAAACTTGGAACTGGTTTCCATTGGATTCCTCAATCAATTTTACATATGTATATTATACGCTTTTAACTTTTAAAGGTTATAATAATCTTTCAAATATTATTACTTAGCTATATGTTATTGAAGATTATACTATTTGAAGATCATCGCATCCCATAATTACAGCCTAACACGCAGAAAAGTTGAACCAGGATACTCTTCCAATATATCTTGAATTCTGTTCATCTCATAATGAGCCTACACATAGTCTGTTCAAGCAAAGAAGACCCTTCGGTAAGATGTGAAAATGACCAAGCTCGGACAATATTATTCAGAGGTTATAAATTTGATTTGAAATTTGTAGGAAACATTCTGGTCGACAGAATTATTTATGATGAACCAGCTGTCGAGTTTATTATTAATTGCATTCAATGACGCTTGCAATTAATGAAACTTGAAACTCAACTATAGTCGGCGCAATCTAAGTTGACGAAAACCCCCTCCACCTTGAGAAATAGCTACGTTGTCATTTTGCGTGAAATTGAAACTTCTTCCTAACGCAAACACATTCAACTGAATGTTAAAAGTGACAGCGTAGCTTCGGAAAAATCACGCGGTGTTGTGAAACTCACTATTTTTATGATAAACCAGCTGTTTGCAGTCAGCAAATATCCAAGTCGATCAGCTTCAATAACTCAAATCTTTAACATACAATGATTCATGCATAGGGCTACCGCTCTTCTTACTTTGAAACACTTGAGAGGCCAAATTACGATCTTTCGACTATTTTCGACATTTGGAAAATAATTTCAATTGTTTTTGAACAACTTTCTCGCTTCTACCACCCACTAATTTATCTTCTCAAACAAAAAGTTTCTAGATCATCGAAAATTTAATGTTTTCTGCATTCGAGTAGACTCTGACATTGGCAAACATATTTATTAATTGAAACATAATTATTGGTCGTTTATAGAAAATTCAAAAACTATTAGAAGGCTCGAATTCTCCTTGTCATTTTGGTATAAAACTTCATTTTTACTACAATCCATAATTGTGAGAGAAGTGATATACAAAAAAGAAAGTAATATTTTCGCAATTTTTAATTTTTTCAAAAAAATCTAATTTCTTTCGAATCCTTCTACCCAGGAACTTTTTCAATACTACTGCGCCATATCAAGGATAAAATTCTCCCGTCTAGATATGGGGTTTTATGGCCAATTTAAAGATGTTCCAATTTCACACAATCAGGCAACGTAGATATTTCTCGGGTGGAGGGGTTTTCGTCAACTTAGATTGCGCCGACTTTAAGTTTTCCTTCATGCGTATAATGCCCTTATCCATGTGGTGACATTGTGAGGTCTACTGTTCACAGACCTACTAGTATCACTTTACTCGAATTTGGTTTATCTTATAATTACAACCCAACACTCGTATAACAAGCTAGAACAGGCTTACTAGGACGCTGATTACATAGCTAGCAAATTTCGGTAACAAGAGCATGACATCCATATTTACAAGTCGTTTTCCACGAATCATAACCGAGCCAAGTTTGAAGACTCGTTGCTCGACAAAGGGATCAAACAGTTCGTCGAGGCAGCTCGGCGAGACAGTGCGAGGCACACAGTAGAGGATTTGCGAATAATTAGAAGCGCAAATAGAGTAAGTAGAACTTATAAATCCCGTAGCAAAAGTTTTTACACCGTGCTACGACAAAGTCCTGCTAGGTTCCTCGTCCAAGCAGGAAGACATTCTGGCAGGATGGGAAAAAACTCCAGCTCGGTCAATATTGGTTCAAAAATTATAAATTTGGACTACAATTGTAGATAACACTCTGATCTACAATTTGAGACCAGATTTATAAGTTTTCAATCGATATTGATCGAGCTGGAGTCATTCCCACATCTTGCCAGAATGTCTTCTTTGCTTGGACAGACAAAACTGCTTCGTGACGGGGATGCGATTATCTGAACTTGTTGAGTAGAAGAAGAAGAAGATGAAGAAGAACAAGAAGAAGAGCGAAGAAGAAGAAGAAGAAGAAGAAGAAGAAGAAGAAGAAGAAGAAGAAGAAGAAGAAGAAGAAGAAGAAGAAGAAGAAGAAGAAGAAGAAGAAGAAGAAGAAGAAGAAGAAGAAGAAGAAGAAGAAGAAGAAGAAGAAGAAGAACAAGAACAAGAACAAGAACAAGAACAAGAACAAGAACAAGAACAAGAACAAGAACAAGAACAAGAACAAGAACAAGAACAAGAACAAGAACAAGAACAAGAAGAAGAAGAAGAAGAAGAAGAAGAAGAAGAAGAAGAAGAAGAAGAAGAAGAAGGTGAACAACAAGAACAAGAACAAGAACAAGAAGAAGAAGAAGAAGAAGCAAGAACAAGAAGAAGAAAAAGAAGAAGAAGAAGAAGAAAGAATGATAGAAATAAGAATATTGTGGAACAAATCTAAAGAATAGTTTATAATGATAATGAGAGAAAAATGAGATTATGAGAAGAAGAAAAAGTGGAAGGAATAGAAATTTGAAATGAATAATTTGAAAGATCATTGTGTTGCCAGATTTGAAGACTAAATAATGATAATAAGCCTTTCAATTGAACAACATTTTCAAAGCAGTTTAAAAAAAAGATTTTAATGCTGATAAACAAAAAGTATTTTAAAAGAGTCATTGCAGAATGTTATTATGATAAAATAAAATGAAAAGGAATAGAATAACCTCAAGAATCCAAAATCCTCTGGTAATTATCTTGACATCAAAATATTTGTGTTTAGAAGATTTCAAGAAACATAACCTTTCTCTGGACTGAAATTTTCATCAAAATTGGTATCAACAAAGTAAAGGGCATGTGCCTGTTTTCTCTTTCCTATCATGATTATGCGATTGTATGTGTTGTCTCTCTCTGATTCAATCAATAAATTTGCCTAAAAACATATATAATTGTGTGATAGCTTTCTGACCACAATAGGTTAACATTCAATAAACACATAGAATAATACTATAGTCTAGAACTACTCTAATATACATTATTCTAGTCGCTTTGATGAGTTAGGTAAAATATTTTTTTACGGTAGAAGAAATTGAAATTCATGCCGGGTTTTTCGTTCAAGCACACTCAAATTTGAGGGACCTCAAATTGTGATGAACAGTGCAGACATTTCCTATGATAAGTATAAAAAATGTAGTAAACTTGAGGGTCCCTCAAATTTGAGTTGATGACACCAGACTCTTGTACCCGGTTTTTCCAAGCACACTCAAATTTGAGGTTACTTCAAGTTCAAATTTAACCGTTTAGATTTCCTATACTTATCTACTATAGGAAATATCAGCTGTTGATCAAAATTTGAGGGTACCTCAACTATGAGTGTGCTTGGAAACCCGGCATTGAAAGTCGAACATTACACGGTTTCTATAGTTCTGGCCAAGCAAAGAAAGAGCCTCTGGAAGATGATGGGGAAAGAATCAGCTCGGTCAATATCAGTTCGAAAATTATTGATTTGGTCTACCTTGTAGATCAGAATGTTTCCTACGCAATATGACACCAAATCAATAATTTGTTGAACCAATATTGACTCGAGCTGGAGTGATTTTTCCCATCTTGCCAGAGGCTTCTTCTTCGCTTGGCCGGACTATATTTACCGAGAAGACATCAAGCTTCAGCAGTGAACTGGATTCAGCCTATCAGAGTAGAGGTGGGAGGACCGTCCGCTTCCGCCAAATTTCAACTTGCGATACGATTGGTCGTCGCCTACCAAACCCAGCCCCTACTTTGGCCACGCCTCCAATCGCAAGCCAGCAATGGAGAACAGAATACTCTCCTGTTGATTTCTCGAATCTTTAATGGTTGGTCTTGGCTAGAATTTTCAATTACTGGACAGAGGGTGGCGGTAAGTGAGAGAGAATACTATCGATTTATCAATATTTATACAGAGTGTTTCAGGGGGAATGCCGGTAATACTTGTCAAGGCTGATTCCTTTACATCAAGTAGACAAAAAAATTAATGTGGACCAAAATTCAAAACGCTTTGCAATACCGAGATAAAAATTTCATGGGAAATTGAGATTTTTCAAAAATATTTATTTTTATAATTTTTTAGAGGCTTTACTGAGGTTCTAAAATAATCAAATCCTATGTTAAATTAGCTGAGGAATTCAATGAAGCCAATTCCAAGTTCCAAGTTTGTAACTTAAACGGTTATTGAGATAATTGGAAAAATATGCTAGAAAACGCAATTTTTCAACAATAAGGGTTATAACTGGATAAAGAAACATAAAATTGTATTTTTTATCAATGGAAGTTGAAGAGCTCGGATTCTGAAGGATAAGCGAAATTTGAATGGCGGCGATTGTGTAAATTCTACCCAAATCTCAGAAATAGCGATCAAATATCGCAAAGTAACACAAATTCATCACTTGTGCTATGTTTTGTCAATTTTGCGATTTTTGATCGCCATTCTGAGATTTGGTGATATTCTACACAATCGCCGACATTCAACTTTTTCTTTAGAATCCGACTCTTTTCAACTCACATTGATAAAAATACAATTCTATTATTCTTTTATATTCTTATCACTAAAGTAACAAACTTGGAACTGGTTTCATTGAATTCTCATGTTAATTTACATAGGAATTGATAATTTTAGAACATCAATAAAGCCTCTAAAAATGGAAAAAAAATTAATATATTTTAAAGAATCTCAATTCTCCGCCATTGTTATCTCGGTACCGAAGCGTTTTTGGGGGTTATTGGTCCCATGGAACTTTTTTGTCTACTTGGTAAGGAATCAGCCTGAGAAGTATTGCACATTCCTCCTGAAACACCCTGAATATTCGGCTATCGAGAATACTATACAAGGGATTTTGTATCGCTTGCTTCAAAAATGTACTCTTGATGTATTATATTGTCAGCACGGTGTTGCATACAGGATACAGCTTTATTACATTTTTGAAAATAAAATGTGCTTAAAATTTGATTTTGAACCACAAGACCTTCCAATGCAATTATTGTTTCCAACCATGTATTAGATGAAAGAATCGAACTTAATGATCTCTTATCGAATCTAAATTTATCAAATCATGCTTAGAGTTTGTAGAACAAGGATTAATGTCTAATATTGGAATTATTTCATAATAATGAGAATGAATGATTGAAAATCCAGGTTCAACTGGATCCTAAAATGATATCCTAAAATGATAGGCGGTATAGTCTGTCCAAGTAAAGAAGACCCTCTGGCAAGATGGGAAAATGACTCCAGCTTGCTCAATATTTGTTCAAGAATTATGAATGTGGTTTCAATAGTAGATCAAATTATTCCCTACGATTTGAGATCAAATTGATAATTTTCGAACCAATATTGACCGAGCTTGAGTCATTTTCCCATCTTGCCAGATGGCCTTCTTTGCTTTGTCAGACTATACCATACGTCTGCATCAGAATTTCATTTGTATAGTATATCTGATATACTTGTCAATTTTTTACGATAATCACACTATTGGATTATAATTATTAATAATTTAGAAATATTGTTCCTGTAATGAAAATTATTTGTTGAAGCAGTGCGATAATATCATAACCTTATTTCGGACAACATGTCTGGCTCTTTCAAAATTTATTTGAAGAGAAATAGTACAGGCTTTGTCTAGTTTTTTCCTGATTCAAGTGTTTTGTATGAATGGATGAATTTAATTGATAATATTTCGATATATCAGATATATCGATATATTCGATATATATATATATATATATATATATATATATATATATAAGAATTGATGTATCTTAATGTGTTTTTTCCCTTATATCATGAAAAATACAGTTTATATATGATAAAAATTTTACATCTCTCTCAATACTCCATGTTACTCACACTCAACCCTCCTTCAATCAATTCCAAAAGATTTGTGCAATGATTGAAAATTTTCTTCTGATGAAAAAATCGCCGTTTATATATAATGAAAATTTCTAAAAAATTTGTAATTTTCATAATTTCCTATAAAGTTGATAATTTCTTGTCCTGTTTCCAGGAGAAACGCCAGCCGCCATGCAGCACGGCGGTAGCGGACGCAGCCGCTCCGTCAGACTGACGCACATGATCGTGCAGCTGGCCGTGTCATGGATGGTGATCAACGTCAGGTGACATCACTGATGCGTCACCCACCCCCAACTGATGTCGTCTACTCTTAACCTATAACTTATTGTCTGTGTCGTCATCATTGCATAAGTTATCTGTGTCTTGGATTGCAGGATTAGTCAAAGGTAGGCAATTAAATTTTTTGATATTATATGATTTTTATGAGTATTGTATTATAAATAAAATGAATAGAATAGAATGATTTCTTCATTTTAATGACGTGGCGAAGTTTGGACAGCAATGTCCACTCTACCACTTAACCACGCTCCAAATTAATCACTCCAAACCGAACTCATTATCTCATATATGTTAGGTCCAATTATTCATTCATTTTCCTCAATTCAGTCATTCCACATCAAAGTAAAACAGGCTTCACAGCCGAAAACAGGTCCTCTTCAATATTTAAAAACAAACAAAAATTAAGTTAAGCCTATATCTTGAAATTTCTCAAAAATATTCATTCTCAACAAATAGTTATTTGTGCATCACGGGACTAAAGTACTTTATCTCCCTGAGGGAAATTATTGGTGCCCAAGGCATAGCCGAGGGCGACAATTTCCTGAAGGAGAAAACGTAATTCAGTCCCGTGATGCACACAACATTTTTTCTCTACCTACACCAATAAATAAAGAGTTGAGGAATAAAGAGTGAGAAGAAGAAGTACATAATGATGAAGTAGGAGGAGGAGGAGGAGGAGGAGGAGGAGGAGGAGGAGGAGGAGGAGGAGGAGGAGAAGAAGAAGAAGAAGAAGAAGAAGAAGAAGAAGAAGAAGAAGAAGAAGAAGAAGAAGAAGAAGAAGAAGAAGAAGAAGAAGAAGAAGAAGAAGAAGAAGAAGAAGAAGAAGAAGAAGAAGAAGAAGAAGAAGAAGAAGAAGAAGAAGAAGAAGAAGAAGAGGAGAGGAGAAGAAGAGGATGAAGAAGAAGAAGAAGAAGAAGAAGAAGAAGAAGAAGAAGAAGAAGAAGAAGAAGAAGAAGAAGAAGAAGAAGAAGAAGAGATGATCAGATGGAAATGCACATTTTCATATGCCGCATTAATGGATGACGTCATACATGTTATTCTTATGGGTTAACTTTACTCCCTAGGGAAAAATGATCCACTGTACTCCCAAGGGAGAAAATGAGGAGCTTTGCTATTCGATTCCGGGGAGTGAAATGCTACTTAGATAGTAGGTGGAGGAAAACGCAAATTTCGACCAATGTTTTAATTTTTTAATCGGTAGGGTACACAAAATTTTTTAATAAAAAGCCCAAATTAATAAAAATATTTAAAAACTTTAAAAATCTCGTATGAATTTGGAAAATTCAGACCAAGATAAAATTGAAAAATCCATATCCTGGCCGTTACCTCCTTACATTATTATCACTGGTGGCTCGTGCCATCGAAACAGGTGAAGTGCAGTACAGTAAAAGATACGCGCACTTCACCTGTTTCGTAGGTACGAGCCGCCAGTAATAATTATCAGTTTCATACAACATTGAAAGCTTTATCTGCACTATGTTTACCATACAAGAATCTCTCCTTTTCCAAAAGTTACACACCAACAACTCACGGTTTGGATTGTGTTTCATCTTACTCATATCCGTTTTCTTCTTCTAAACTTACTCCATTTCATAATCAAATACAGGCTCAGCTCATTGAATTCTATTATAATGAGTCTTTTTGAATTCATATTAATACTCGCTTCGCTCGCCTTCTCCGCCTAGCCTAGCCTGGTCCCCCGACAGTATAGGCAGTTTAAGTGAGTCAAATAGGCTCGCTTCGCTCGCCTGCAAAACCTCTGTCAGTGACAGCTGAGACAAACAGGCTCGCTTCGCTCGCCTGCAAATTCCGTTCAGAAGGGATTCGAAATTTATTTCAGCATTTCTACACCTGATCTGGACCTGTTCACCTAATTTAAAAATTCTCTGCCAATTTGTTCTAGAAAAATCTAAGAAAAACTCCGAAAATTCCAAAATATAGTAAAACGCTAATATTAAGCGTAACCTTAGGAAGTATATCGGAAGTATATATAGTTTGAAATTTGATTCAATTATTCGAGCTTGATCTTCCAAATTAGTTCATCTATAATCTCGCTGAACCATTGAATTTACAGTTAGGATTGGTCGTATCAAGGCGGAAGATATGCAACCCGCAACACATCTACAATTTTGAAAACCTGATTACTGGCGAAATCTTGAACGGATTGCGAAAATATTCTAACACAACATTTCTAGACCTTATCTGAACCTGCCCACCAAATATCAACATTTTCTACCGATTGGTTCTCGAAAAAATGAAGAAAACGTTGAAGAACTATAGAAAAACCAAAATATTTGGCGTATCCTTGAAAAGTTTTCAAAATCCGTTCTTAGCGCGCGTCTAAACGTCCAACTGAACATGCCTGCCAAATTTGAACGCATTCGAATCAGTGGATTTTTAGTTCTGGTGATGAATGAATGAATCAGCCAGTGCCATTTCGCTTTTATATATATAGATTTATTTATTCGACAAAACACATTACTTATTGGATAAAACACAGACAATAATTGTCCAAAACGTCTTTTGGTTAAAAGATTTTGTTAAAAACTCCAAATTAAGGTTATGTCCACATTGTCCACTTTCACTATACTCACAAATTTCAACTGTCGAAAATAAGAAACTATGATTTATCAATTCAAAATTTAAAAGGTTGGTATAGAATTGAAAGAGTATCAAAAATATATAGAATGATTTGGAATTATCAATTTTTACTTGAAATTTTAAAGCCAAAAGATAGTTAACAAACTTCAATGATCGTTACTAAGCAAATTATTGAGCTATTCTGCCTCTTCAGGTTTTTCCTGTATTTGAATTACGTATTCGAGAAATAATATTGTATTATTCCGCGAATAGGAGAAAAATTCAATGTCAATTTTACTCACACGCTATACAGTGTGGGATGAATGATACCAAACTCATCAAAAAAGATTCAAATTTTATCCATCGTTGAACATTTTGACATTTGGAGATTATACCATTGCTGGGTTCGAATGCACTGCTATAATCCTCCGCATTATTGCACCAAATGCAATCAAAATAATCATCCGTGGATTACATTTTATTGTTTTCCAAACTCTATATCACATAATTTTATTTTTAATCACATCTCTCTCAATCCTCCATATTACTCACACTCAACCCTCTTTCTCACACAAATATAATTAAATTCAATATTCCGTTGTCTCATTCTATCGTCGATCCAACTTATTCTTCCTCTCACTCCCTCCAATAATATCCAATCAATTTTATACCACTATGATTTTGCCATGGAATAGTTAAATGATGATAATTTTGTAGTCTCTGAGTGCCCTATTCTGGTTTTATTAACTAAACCGATCTAATCATAATTCAGTTGCTATAGTCTGTCCAAGCAAAGAAGACCCTCTGGCAAGATGGGAAAATGACTCTAACTTGGTCAATATTTGTTAAAAAATTATTAATTTGGTCTCAAATTGTAGATCAGAATGTTTCCTACAATTGAGATTGAATGAATAATTTTCGAACCAATATTGACCGAGCTAGAGTCATTCTCCCATCTTGCCAGAGGGTCTTCTTTGCTTGGACAGACTGTATTAAATGGGTCACGTTTATTGCATTGTTGATAGGTCAACAAGATATTAGAGAGATACTCATATATTTGATTTAGAGCACTGAAGTATCTGTTTTATTGTCACAAAACATTCATAAAACCCAAATGTTTAATAGTGTGTTTTAGTATAAACCTCATAGTTTCTTCCCTATCCTTAATTTTCTATTGCGCTTCAATAATAAAGGGTGTTTCAGGAGGAATGTGCAATATTTCTCAGGCTGATTCCTTACACCAAGTAGACAAAAACGTTTCATGGGACCAACCCCCAAAAACGCTTTGTTACCGAGATAACTATGACGGAAAATTGATATTCCTCAAAAAATATTATTTTTTCTAATTTTTTAGAGGCTTTACTGAGGTTCCAAAATAATCAATTCCTATGTAAAATTAGCTGAGGAATTCAATGAAACCAGTCTGAAGTCTGTACCTTCAATGGTTATTGAGATAATTGGAAAAATATGTTTAAAAAACGCCATTTATCAATCGCAAAATTCGACAAAATATAGCACAAGTGATAAATTTGTATTTAGTAGCAATTTTTGATCGCTATTTCTGAGATTTGGGTAAGATTTACACAATCGCTGCCGTTTAACGTTTTCTTTAGAATCCGACTCTCTTCAATTTCCATAAATGAAAAATACAAATTTATGATTCCTTATCCAGTTATAACCCCTATTGTTGAAAAATGGCGTTTTTAAGCATATTTTTTCAATTATCTCAATAACCGTTGAAGTTACAGACTTCAGACTGGTTTCATTGAATTCCTCAGCTAATTTTACATAGGAATTTATTTTGGAACCTCAGTAAAGCCTCTAAAAAATTAGAAAAATAAATATTTTTTGAAAAATTTCAATTTTCCGCCTTTGTTATCTCGGTAACAAAGCGTTTTTGTGGGTTGGTCCCATGGAACTTTTTTGTCTACTTGGTGTAAGGAATCAGCCTGAGACGTATTGCACATTCCTCCTGAAACACTCTGTATTCATTTATTTATTTATTTTATCAAATTAATACAGTGAAAGGAGAGATATTAAAACTATTATCCTGATTATTTTCTCCACGATTATTGTTCAGTATTCGGTGGACGTTCTCTCCAAGGAAAGAAAAGAACCATTAATGTTTCCTTTTTTATCGGGCTTTTTTATTACTGTTTCCTATTTTAAATGGGTATCTCAGTACCCTTTATAAGGATACGTCTACCTGGAAACATGAAATAATAAAATTAATAAATGTTAAAAAACTGTACTGCAGTACGTTGATTTGTGTAATTGACAACCGCTTATCACTAAACTGCCAACTGATAAGAAATTGATTCTCAACTCTTCTCAAATACCCGAGATTGGGAATTTAAAATTAATAATCAATCGCCTGCTCATTGTTTGTTTTGTGGTCACTCATAACCTATTATAACTATTCAACTATATAACTATTTAACCTATATAACTATTTTGACATTACTTCCTGAATATTGAGCTAGTAACTTTGTCTAATTTCCTTATTTGACACATTTTTCAATTATTTTTATTCATGCATGAAAATGGTACTTATATAAACATTTAAAATGAAAAGAACCATTCTATGATTGTGTAATTATTCAGCTGTATCATAATAGAGTATGAATATAGTATAGTTTAATTTTGAAATTTTCCAGCTATTGGACTATTTTCGAAAATTGAAAAATTATTCCAAAGTCTCCCACGTCATAAGACTGGAGTCTATTCTATTCCAATATTTTATTTAGAACTATTGAATATTTAAATAGTGTTTTTAACGGTGAATAGATCTATTCATTTGAATAACGGTTGTAAAGGGTGTTTCAGGAGGAATGTGCAATACTTCTCGAGCTGATTCCTTACACTAAGTAGACAAGAAACTTCCATGGGACCAACCACCAAAAACGCTTTGTTATGGAAAATTGAGATTTTTCTCAGAACAGAATCTTAGCGATCAAAAATTGCAAAATCGCTACCAAACACAAATTTTTCACTTTTACTAGCCTATGGTTTGTCAATTCTGCGATTTCCGATCGCTATTTCTGAGACTTGGGTAAGATTTACACAATCTCCGCCATTTAACTTTTCCTTCGGGTTCCGAATCTCTTCATCTTCCATTGATAAAAAAATAAAAATTCATGATCCCCTATCCAGTTATAAACCTTATTGTTGATAAATGGCGTTTCTAGCATATCTTTCCAATTATCTCAATAAGCGTTGAAGTTACGAACTTCAAACTGGTTACATTGAATTCCTCAGCTAATCTTACATAGGAATTGATTATCATTTTTATAACCTGTGTGAACCCTCTAAATAATTAGAAAAATTAATATTTTTTGAAAAAATCTCAATTTTCCGCGATTTTTATTTCGGTAACAAAGCGTTTTTGGGGGTTTGTGCCACGGAACTTTTTTGTCTACTTGGTGTAAGGAATCAGCTGAAGAAGTATTGCACATTTCTCCCGAAACACCCTGTATATTTACCTTGGTCTATTCTGTTCAATAGTCCAATACCAGACAACAATAATAAGACTAGTAGCTGAAGGCTCTTAGCTCAAGGCAAAGTATAGTCTGATCAAGCAAAGAAGAGCCTCTGGCATGATGGGAAAATGACTCCAGCTTGGTCAATATTGTTTTAAAAATTATTAAATTTGATCTCAAATTGTAGGAAACAATTTGAACTACTATTAAGACCATATTGATAATTCTTGAACAAATATTGACCCAGCTGGAGTCATTTCCCCATCATGCCAGAGGCTCTGCTTTGCTTGGTCAGACTATACAGTTTGTAGTAATACCGACCGCACTTGATTCTCTATTATGTGTCCTAGGTAAGATAGGTAAGTTCATTTGAACCTAGTAAACGTCTGTTTGTCTGTCTCTCTTACGGGCCATTACTAAACGTCTGTCTCTCTTACAGGCGATTACGCCTCTTGTTAACAACCCTTGTTCCATCCAAACCACTCTTGTCCACCTTGTTCTGTCTCGTTGCACTGGCGGCTCATGCCCACGGAACAAGTGAAGTGCTGTATAGTATAAGATACGGGCACTTCACCTGTTTCGTGGGTACGATCAGCCAGTGCCACCTTGTCCTACGGCAAAAGTAAACAATTTATTGCCAAAGAGAACAAACAATCATCCTAGCTGAGAGCCAAAGCAAAGCAACAAAGCAACAGAGCGGAGAAGACATTCTCGCATGTTCAGAAAATGACTCCAGCTCAGTCAATATTGGTTCAACAATCATAGTTTTCGTCTCCATGTGTAGAAAACATTCTGCTCTACAATTTGAGACCAAATTCATGACTTTTGAACAAATATTGACCGAGCTGGAGTCGTTTTCCCTTCTTGCCGGAATGTCTTCTTCGCTTGGACAGACAGACTATAGGAAGCGGCAGAGCAAAGCAACTAAACACCGTTGAGAGAACCTCAGTTTGTCTACTCTTGTATAGTCTGTCCAAGCAAAGGAGACATTCTGGCAAGATGGGAAAATGACTCCAGCTCGGTCAATATTTGTTCAACAATCAAAAATTGGTCTCAAGCTGTAGGAAACATTATGATCTACAATTTAAGGTCAAATTCATAATTTTTGAACCAATATTAATAGGGCTGGAGTCATTCTGCCATCTTGTCAGAATGTCTTCTTTGTTTGGATAGTGCTTTGCTCGTATCATCTAAGTAGGCCAATTTCTTCCTATTCTCTCGTATTCTATCAATTATTGTCCTATTATGTTTAACACCTTTGTTTTCGTCTTTCATAACATTCTTAACGTTTATCTTCTCCTCCTTTGTCTCTCTTTTTCGCCTCTTCGTCTTTTCCTCCCTCTTACATTCTATTTTTCTCCATATTACATTATTGATTTCACATCTCTTCCGAAATCTGAGGATGATTTCTCTCTTCTTCATTCTTACTCATCTTCGTTTACGTTCTCTTCTCCTGATCCTTCCTATCTATTTTTTCTCCAATTATTCTTTGCATCTCCCACTTTATCACCCTCCACTTACGTTTCTACTATGTACTACTTTCTAATCCTCTACTTACTCACATGTGGTTAAGTGGAAGAGGGGGCTTGCATGCCTCAACTTCGCCCACAAACTCTTGTAAATTTTTACAAAGTGTAAAATAAAGTCATTTTATCTATCTATCTATCTATCTACTCACATCTTTATCACTTGCTCTGTCTAATCATCATTGTTCTTCTTTTCAATGGAAAATTTCCGTTTCAATAAAATTTCTCATTCCGTTCCCTGTCTAGCACACGCTTGCTGTTATTCTTCATTATTTTTTCTTCGTTTTTCACAAAAATTCCTATCAATTTTCTTTATTCACCTGAATCATTTCATCAATAATATTCTATTAGTCTAATTTTTCATCATCAACATCTGAACCTTTATAATTTTCTCATCTCAGCTCATTGAGCTCTTCACGTCCTCCCAAACGCCTCTGTTTATTTTTACTCTTCTTCTTCATCTTCTTCTTCTTCCTCCTCCTCCTCCTCTTTTCTCTTCTCCTCCTCCTCCTTCTTCTTCTTCTTCTTCTTCTTCTTCCTCCTCCTCCTTCTTCTTCTCCTCCTCTTCTTCTCTTCTTCTTCTTCTTCTTCTTCTTCTTCTTCTTCTTCTTCTTCTTCTTCTTCTTCTTCTTCTCTTCCTTCCTCCTTCCTCCTCCTCCTTCTTCTTCTCTCCTCTCTCCTCCTCCTCCTCCTCCTCCTCCTCCTCCTCCTCCTCCTTCTTCTTCTCTTATTCTTTCCTCCTCCTCTTTTCCTCCTCCTCCTCCTTCTTCCTCCTCTTATCCTTCTTCTCCTCCTACTTATATTCTTCTTCCTCCTCCTTCTTCTTCTTTCTCCTCCTTCTTCTTTTCTTCTCTTCTTCTCTCCTCCCTCCTCTCCTCCTCCTCCTCCTCCTCCTCTTCTTCTTCTTCTTCTCCTTCTTCTCCTCCTTCTCTTCTTCTTCTCTTCTCTTCTTCTTCTTCTTCTCCTTCTTCCTCTCCTTCCTCCTCCTCTCCTCCTTCCTCCTCTTCTCCTCCTTCTTCTTATTCTTCTTCTTTCTCCTCCTCTTTCTCTTCTCCTCCTCCTCCTCTTCTCTCCTTCTTCTCCTCCTTCTTCTTTCTCTCTTCTTCTTCTTCTCTTCTTCTTCTTCTTCTCCTCCTCTTCCTCCTTCTTCTTCTCCTTCTTTCTTCTCTTCTTCCTTCCTTCTTCTTTTCTCCTCCTTCTTCTTCTCATCTTCCTCTTCTTCCTTCTTCCTCTCTTCTCCTCATCCTCCCCTTCTTCTTCTTCCCACATCCATTCATCCCTATCACTCTGTTCTTCTCTCTTCTCTTCTTCTTCTCTCTCTCTCTTCTTCTCTCTCTCTCCGTCCCCACATTATTCGAGTAGCATCAAATCGCAGTGCAAATATTTTGAATGATGTTTTGGCAAAGCCCCACTCGTATTTGGACAACGAACCAATGTTCCAGTGTTTTGCCGGCTTTCGCAATAAGCCTGCCGGGTCTGGCCTGAAACAATTCCCTGAGAATACACACATATGGCCAGAGAAAGTGGATCTATATTACTATATTGTTGTATACTCATTCTAAACTAATTCCATACTTATGGCCAGATAAAATGGAACTACTGTATATTGTTCTATGTTCTTATTTAATAATTTATTATTATTATTATTATTATTATTATTATTATTATTATTATTATTATTATTATTATTATTATTATTATTATTATTATTATTATTATTATTATTATTATTATTATTAGCTTATGGCTTTATTTGGTGGAGAGACCTAAAGGTGTTCCACCTCGCCGACATAACCTTGTTTAGTAGGAAACATGGTTGAATTTCTTGAATATGTTCACAATTAATTTGATTCGGAAGAGTTATTTTCAATTTAGAAGGTCCAAAAACACCCAAGCACAAGTCAAAATAACTAATCGAAGCCCGAAAATTTTTGAATTTAAGAAAAACTTGGAGCATAAAATATTAACGTGTTAATAATTTAATAATAACTCTATATGTACTCTCTACTCTTTCTCTATATTTTCTGCACTCACTTGATGGTCAACAGAGAGAGAACAATGATGGTTATACATTCCAGAGATTTGAGTGGCCGAGACTCAAGTAATCATTATCTTTATTCCCTAAACGTTTGTGGTCCTCGTGGCTACAATATTATTTATAAAAACGGAAGTGGTTAGGAACCAAGTATCGTTTTATCATCATTCAATAGGACAACTCGGGCAAATTGTTCTGTTCAATTGATAAGATCTGTATTATCTGGTCAATTAACTTTTCTATGATGAGAAGTATCATAGAGACTTAATATAAGTACTTATAAGACTCATATAGGTCGTATTAATTGAGAATTGAATCGTATTGATTATCAAGAGATTGATGAGTAATATAGAGAGAGTAGTTTGGGGGGGGGAATTTTTCACCATTTTCAACAGATAAAGCTATTCTTATTGTCACAAAACGACGTTTTCAAAACCAGTGGTGTATATATATTACGTCTTTGGCCACGCCCTCTGCAGTAGTTTTCGACATTTCATAGGTGAGCGGCTCAAGAATACTTATCTGCTATTGGTTGAGCCATAAGTCACGCCCCAAGAAAGCTTCATTCACTAGAAATTGGAAGGAGAAGAGGAAACAATTTTTGTCTCTGGCCACGCCCACTGCAGTGGTTTTCGATATTCAACAGGTGTCCTACTCAGAGGATACTTGTCCGCTATTGGTTGAGCTATGGGCCACGCCCCCAGAGAGTTTCATACACAGAAAATAGAGAGAGAAGCAGAAACGATTGCTGTCTCTGGCCCCCTGCAGAAGGCAAAAAGTTTTTGACAAATTGATATGAAGTAGGCATTTCCTATTCTCCGCTCATTGGCCTGAGTGTTGATTGATGAGAGATTCACATTTGGAATAATCCCTCCAAATTCCACTTCACTAGATGGTTTTCTGATACAGAATAGTATTACAAAAGTACAAAATTGATAAGCAATCCTGCAGGAAGGAAGCTCATTGACGTGATATTTGCAACATAGGGCTGCAAAGTGTTATTAGCTCACTTGGAAATGCCGAGAATCGGGGAAAATATCTGATACAGTTCCCTGAAACTTAGTATTTTATTATCATCAGTTCAACTTGTAAAATACTGCCTAAAGAGAGTAATGCTCTCAAAATGTTCAAATATTGAGAAAAATGACATCAGCTTTTTCCAATATGACGGCGATCCTCCATGAACGTTGTAGATGTGTCGTATCAACGAGCTTCCTTTCTGTAACAATTTTGGACTCTATTAACACTAATGCGTATCCTAAAGCCGCCGTGTGATGAGGTTTTAATAATTCCAAAACATGTTGAGAAAAATAAAGAATACTATGCTGTGATTTCTATTTTTATTTATCATGCATTAACGTTGATAGTAACTATAAACGCTTTTCTGTCTTGTTTCAGATGTTCCGTGAAATTGGATTAGATGGAACAGTTCTCGTTTCTAGAAGTCTTCGAGACAAAATTAATAAAAATTGATAAAAATTGACTGTTACCGTAGAAAGTATTATATTCCAGTTTTATAATAAATGTATAATATTACTGCAAATATATGTATTGGAAAAATATTTGTTATGTTATTACTGAATGGAAAGTCAAGTTAATATAAATATTATGTGAATCAATGTGATTATATTTTTGTTTATGTTTGAAATAAATGGAAATTTCATATGTGGGTGATTTTTAAACCCAAGCTCATCAATAGATTGATTAGTCAATATAGTAGACTATATAGGCATAGTCTGGTGAAGTAAAGAGATATTCTGGCAAGATGGTAAAAAACTCCAGCTAGTTCAATATAAGTTCAAAATTTATAAATTAAGAATATTCAATAGGAGGTGGAGAAGAGAGAGAAGGAGAGAGAGTTAGGGAGTGAGAAAATAATATAGAGAACCAATGAAGAAACAAGAGAGAAAGTTTATTTAGAGTTATAGTCTGTCCAAGCAAAAGAGACATTCTGGCAAGATGGAAAAATGACTCCAGTTCGGTCAATATCGGTTCAAAACTAATAAATTTGATCTCAAATTTCAGATGATTATGTTTACTACAACTTGAGACCAAATTTATTATTTTTGAGCCAATATTGAACGAGCTTGAGTCATTTTTTCATCTTCCAAAGTGTCTTCTTTGCTCAACCAGACTATTATACTGTAGTGGTTTTGGGGAAAATTTCACCACCCCCCCAAATAAAAAGTATAAATTAGGCTTTGATTGGAGCTTTTTTATTATCATTGAAGCTCTGGAATCTGACAAAAATATTGTGATGTACGTAGCCTATTTGAATAAGAATACTGTATCAAGAAAAACAAAGTACTACCAGTTTATTACTTGATCCATATTTTCGAATGCTATTCTCTAGTGTCTATAGTAGAGTAAATTGTTGATATTATAATTCAGTAGATAAAAAATAGACGATAAAATTTCAAGTCAATATATTCAGTCGATAAAATTGTATAAAATCAACTTGAAATTACGCTCAATTACGTGAAATTTATTGAAAACATCTCCTTAACTACCTACTCCATTTCAAAAATTGCTGGAGGAATATAAACTTTTCAACATCATAAAAATACAACTTGGATAAATGAGCAAACACTCAACTGACTATATTACTCAGTTTTTACTACTTCTGTTTTTTATTTTATGACTCTTGAAACGTTTCATATTCAAAGAAGAGTGCGTTTTCATATTTCTTCCTTATAACAGAAGAATGTTTCATTATTCATGTTCAGAGAAATATTGCAATTTTTATAAGTATACTCTTGGAAAACCCCTAAAACGTTCAGTGTATTCAGATGCAGCCAATTCTCATTTTTACAATTCAAGTACTGTGATAAAATATGTGGTATTTAGAAAACATTTTTATGAATTCGAGAGGCACGGTAAGAAAATTTAAAATAAATTATTTTTCATAAGTTGGGTTTTTCGAAAAAGACTATTTAAGGAATAGGTTCGTATTAGGATACTGATAGAATTATGTAATGTAGTTGGGTATGAAATTATAAGAGATCAAAGGAACTTCGACAAACTTTGATCACTGTGTATACCACCAAGAACTATCACTATTTCCTATCATGGGAAATTATGGTTATGCCGGCTTTGGGACTTCTTCAGAGTTCCCCTGTTATGAGTCATTGTTGTCTGAGCTATTCTCTAGAAATACTTATCAACTCAACGTCTAATAAGATAAAACGCTAATCAAATAGTATGACAGCATTTTACTGTTGTTAAATTTACTTGGGTTATCTTGCAATGCGGCCCAAGAATCTCAATGAATTATTATTGACTAGCCGGCAGGCTCGCTTCGCTCGCCTTCTCCGCCTAGCCCTGAACCCCTGACAGTATCAGCAGTCGCTTCGCTCGCCTGCAAAACCTCTATCTGTGTCAGCTGAGTAAAACAGGCTCGCTTCGCTCGCCTGCAATTTCCATTCGAAAGAATTTGCTTTGATCATCATATCACTTAACAGGGTTCTTTTGAGAAATCGTTATGAATCATGTTCTATTATCTCAGCTTAAACTGGTTATATGATTTGAACGTATTAAGTTTAGTAGTTTCCATGAAGTAAGCAAAAGTGCAGATTCCAAACATCGGAAAACCTCAATTATTACAGGCGTAACCTCCAAAAAGTTTCGAAATTTATTAAATACAGCATTTCTAGACCTAATCTGGACCAGTTTACCAAACTTCAACATTTTCTGAGAGAAACTCCGTATATTCCAAAAAATAGTAAAACTCTAATATTGTGCATAACCTTGGGAAGTATATTGACATTGACATTGACATAAAAGATAGTGGAATGCTATATAATAATTTTCTCTCTAAGGTAGGTTTTCATAAGTACAAAACACGAGCACGTCATGTCGGGTAAAGTTGTCAAGAGAAATGTACACTGGTCAGCTGTTTTTTTATGTGCATTGGTCAATGCAATTACGTGTTTCTATTGCATCTTGTGTTCGACATGTGCCCGTGACTTGTAGTAATGTAAAAAGCTAAAGCACAAAGAATATGTATAAAGCGCGTATACCGGTTTCAGTTGCTACACAATTTTCAAACCCTGGTAGATTAAAATTAAATGTATAGGGCAGATAATCAGAAATATTTATACTAACGCGCTATTGGTATAGTCTGTCCAAGCAAAGAAGAGCCTCTGGCAAGATGGGAAAATGACTTCAGCTTAGTCAATATTTGCTAGAGAATCATAAATGTGGTCTTAATAGAGGACCAAACTGTTTCCTACAATTCGACATCAAATTGATAATATTTTAACCAATATAGACCGAGCTTGAGTCATTCTCCCATCTTGCTAGAGGGTCTTCTTTGCTTGGACAGACTATAACTGCTTGAACCAATCACAGTGAACGTCTGCCATTGGCCTAGACAAGCCCCTCCCCGATTAGCAGTTCATACAAACGTTACAAAATGGCGTTTCAGATAGTCAACGTAATAATGGAAAATTAATGAATAGTGTTACAATAACATGCGGAATGAATAGAAAAATGCTACGAAAAAATGGGAAAGCTAAGGATAAGGATAATTTTCATAATTTTGTATTTCTCCTGGACTATAAATTTATTCTTAATTGAAGTGCTACGAAAAAATAACCTAGTTTCGAACCTTATTATTCGTAAAAATTTGGTATGAAGACGTTTTGGACATAAGTCTGTGTTTTCAACCAATAAGTTATTATTGTCTGTAAAATGAATAAATAAATAAGTTATAATCTTAGTTAGAATTACCAACAATTTTTGTGATGAAGCTCGATTGGTGATAATAATAATATTATTATTATTATTATTATTGGTGATGAAAAAATATTTAAATGTCTTTCATTGGTGGGGAGACCCTTACGGGTAGTTCCACCTCGCCAATGTGTACTTGGACCAAATACTGGTCACCCATCCAAGAGCAGTCCACAGTGTTCGTGATTTAACATCCTGGCGGTGTTGTGCTGGGTGAAATGTACGGGTAATGGTGTAACAACCGAAAACGGTATCTCGATTTTCAATGAATTTTTTTCAAACAATGGATTTCCATCTATTTGATACGGGTACCTAACTATCACAATAAAACCTTCACAGCTACAAATAATTATATTGATTTGAAGGTAATAAAGAAATAGTAGGATTGGAAGTGGAGAGATAGAAAGAAACGCAAAGAAGAATTCAAAAGACACTAAATAGATCACAGGGAGAGGAGGAATGAAGGTGAGATCAGAATAGAAGAAGAAGATGAATGCGTAATGTAGGGAAGGGAACAAGCAGAAAGGAAGAAGAAGAAGAAGAAGAAGAAGAAGAAGAAGAAGAAGAAGAAGAAGAAGAAGAAGAAGAAAAAGAAAAGGAAAGAAAAAGAAGAAAAGAAGAAGAAGAAGAAAAGATGATGATGATGATGATGGCGATGTTGATGATGATTATTATAATGATAGAAGAAGAAGAAGATGATTATGACGATGATGATGATGAATTTCGAGGGTGTGTAAAACGGGAAGAAGAGAAGGATCAGAGGCAAATAATAATAACAGGAAGAAGAAGAAGAAGAAGAAGAAGAAAAGGATGATAACAACCATTCAAAACGTGTGTGACAAAAGTTTTTCGTTGCTGCGCGTGTGCGCGTAAAGCGTTGGTAGAAGTACATCCGGGGTCGCTTTGCTTTTACGTAATCGGGTGGTGACGGTGTACTGGTGAAGGGGAGGGGTTGACAGTTTTAGAGGTCCAACGCCGCAGTCTGTATTAGATAGTTTACTGGGTTCAACTTCATGAATATTTTAAAACTAGTAAACACCCTGTATCACGGACGGACGCATCATCACCTAAGACAATCTTACTCTCTCTCCCCCTTGCTTCATCTCTTCTACTTTCTCTTCTATTCATCAATTCATCCTTCCAATTTTCGCTTTTTGTGGTTTTCTCACTCTGTTTTCAATTTTCCTCCATCTTCCCCTTCTTTATTGTCTATCTTCTCTCATTCCACATTCTATTGCACCATCCCATCATTCTCCTTCTTGATTCATCTTCTTCTCTCACTATTTCCTCATGTAATCATCATATTTATTCTCCCATCTTTTCTACTTGTTAATCTACCCCATATATCTTTGAATCTTCTTTTTAGTGCATTTCATTTGAAAAAATGCACTATTGGTCTTGCCCTGACAATCGAAAATTTATGATGTGATATATTTTTTACACGTTTCCGAGCCCCTAGAACACGAATCTGATGTCCGTTCAAATTCATATATCTATATATATATATATATATATATATTTATATATGTACAGATTCTTGTTAACACGATAACTCCCGAAGGGCTTGTCGGAGAGCGACCAAATTTTGCACAAAAATCATTAGTGTTAATATCTCGGTCAAGTTCGTTAACCAGCCAAATTGGTCCAGGGGTAGAGGGTGAAATTAGGGGATGAAAATTTTGAATAAATCACTACAAATCGACCAATAACGTGATCGTTTTGAAAATTGGTGTGTATAATATCCTTATTATTTCCTACAATTTGAGCCATCAACGAAAAAAAATCCAATCAAAAATGGCGGAGAAAATTGCGAATAACACAATACCAAAAATTGTGTTTTTCGAAAACGGCGCCTTTGAATTCATACTCTGAATAGATCATTATAAGTCATATGATTTGAGCCATTATAGAATTGCATTTGAAATGCACTCTTTCCGACCGCCAGCTGCCGGAAAGAACTTTTTTGTAATTCGTTTCTCTTATCTTCTTTTGTATACCTTCTTGTCTTTTATTTTGTCTTGTCTCTTCACTGGCGGCTCAATATTACAGCTCACGAAACAGGTGAAGTGCCCGTATCTTTTTACTGTACAGCACTTCACCTGTTTCGTGGGCACGAGCTCGCCAGTGCTTTGGATTCTATCTATGTATTAATGATTTATAATCACAAACACATAATCCTCATCCATCACACCCTTACTTTCTTATTCAATAATTCCAGTTTTCTTTATACTTCAATATATATAAGATTATTCACCACTTCAATATAGTGTTTAACAAAACTGTTCAACACTCTAATCGATGGGCAGTTGTCGCCATTTACTTTATCTTAAAATACTGTATCGAAGTCATGTATGAAAAAAATGACCATATCAGTGACACTACAAAATTCAACGCGTAATCCTTTGGAACTTGCCGTAATTACCGTAATAGCGTCATGTTATACTTGGATTCCAATTTCCAATACATAATTTTAGAACAAGATGAATGACAAAAACCAAACATCGATATGTTTATAGTCTGTCCAAGCAAAGAAGACCCTCTGGCAAGATGAGAAAATGACTCAAGCTCAGTCAATATTGATTCAAAAATTAGTAATTTGCTGGTCTACAGTCTGTCCAAGCAAAAAGACCCTCTGGCAAGATGATAGAATGACTCCAGCTAGGTCAATATCGATTCAAAAATTAGTGATTTGATCTCAAATTGTAGATCTGAATGTTACCCACGATTGAGACCAAATCAACAGTTTTTGAAACAATATTGATTTGGCTGGAGTCATTTCTCATCTTGCAAGAGGGTCTTCTTTGCTTGGACGAACTATACTATACCACTATCTTAGTATAATAATATACTGTGTAATAATACAGTATAATATACAACTTTAAACTGAGGGCTATTTAAAATAATTGATAGATTAAATTGAAAATCAAATACTCTTTTTAAAAACTTTAGAACTATTACTCTACAGACATGTTTCTTAGACTCATAATTATTTAATCATGTTCACTTATTTGAATATTATTTTATTCCCATTGATAATTGGCTGAGTCCCAAAACTTGTCTGTAGAAAAATAATTCTAAAGTTTTTCAAAAAGGGAATTTGATTTTTCATTCATTTGATCAAGTTTATAATAGACAGTACCTATAATAGACAGTTTGCAATAGTCAGTTTAATAGACAGTATAATAGATAGTACAATAGACAGTATGATAGACACAATAATAGATATAGAAAAATAGACAGTATGATAGACAGTATAGATAGTAACAGACAGAATGATAGAAAGTTTAATAGACAGGCATAGACACAGATAGTGTAATAGACAGAATGATAGAAAGTTTAATAGACAGTACAATAGACACTAAAAATGACAGTTTAATAGATAGTGTCGTGTCTGAATTTGTCAACGGTCAGAGTGTAAGAAGGAAGTAAAACGGAGGTAGAATAAGTGAACGGGAGTGAAAAGGAGTAAAAGCCAGATAAAACAGAGTAGGCCATGAACTTCGCTACTTGATGATGTGGGGCATAAGGGCGCGCGTGGTTTTATATAGGGGCTGCGAGAGAAAAAGGCAGCTGAAAAAAATCACAGAGACTTTATTTATTCAAAGCTTTTCTCGACTCTTGACTTCCCGGTATGTGAGATGTTTATTTTTGTATCAGACGCTGGTTTAGTCTGTCCAAGTAAAGAAGACCCTCTGTCAAGGTGGAAGAATAACTCAAGCTCGGTCTATATTGGTTCAAAAATAATCAATTTGATCTCTAACCTCAGGAAACAATTTGATCTACTATTAAGACAACATTTATAAATCTTGAACGAATATTGGCCAAGCTGGAGTCATTTTCACTTCTTGCCAGAGGCTCTTCTTTGCTTGAACAGACTATAATGTAGCTATTTTTCTGCAGAATGGAGTATGTGAATAGAGTCTGTACAAGCAAAGAAGACCCTCTGGCAAGATGGGAGAATGACTCCAGCTCGGTCAATATTGGTTGGAAAATGATTGATTTGGACCTAAACGTAGAAAACATTTTGATCTGCAATTTGAGAACAAATTTATGATTTTTGAACAAATATTGACCGAGCTGTAGTAATTTTATCATCTTGCCAGAGGGTCTTCTTTGCTTGGACAGACCATACTTTGTGAACGATTTATTACATTCTTGCCGGGTTTTTCCAAGGGACCCTCATATTCTGATGAACAGCTGACATTTTCTATGATATGTATAGGAAATTTTCTACTTCATTTATAAGCTAATAATAATAATAATTCAACCAATCCGCCCTTGGACACTATAGTGTGAATTCAGAGTTGTTTTCAGAACACTTTTAGTGCATTTCATTTGAAAAAAAATGCACTATTGGTCTTGACCGGATAATCGCAAATATATGATGCGATGTATTTTTCCACACGTTTCGAGTCCTGTTCCCAGAACACGAATCTGATGTTCGTTCAAATTCATGTATATATTATAAATAAATATATATATACTTATATATGTACAGATTCTTGTTAACACGAGGTTTTAACTCCCGAAGGGCTTGTCGAAAAGCGACCAAATTTTGCACAAGTCATTAGTGTTAATATCTCGTCAAGTTCGTTAACCAGCAAAATTTGTCCAAGGGTGATTGGGTAGGGGTGAAATTAGGTGATGAAAATTTTGAAAAATCTACAAATTGACCAATGACTTGATCGCTTTGAAAATTGGTGTGTATAATACCCTTATTATGCCCTTCAATTTGAACCATCAACGAAAAAATCCAATCAAAATGACGGAGAAAATGGCGAATAATATGCCGAAAATTGGGTGGAAAATATGGGTGGCTCGTTGGAGGAGGTGATAAAGCGCCGGTCTGATAACCAGGTGGCTCCGCCCCTGGTTCGAATCCCAAAGCGGAGAACAATTTTTGACCACAGCACAATCACATAGATACGACCACCCCGTCTTTCGGAGGAGACGATAAGTGCCGTCGGTCCCGACTACCTAAAAGTAGTCGTCATCTATCATCCATTTCATTACCCACGCACAAGCCTATGAGCTTATGTGGGCTTCACCCTCATAAACAAACAAACAAACAATTGGGGTTTCGAAAAAGTTTGCACCTTTGTATTCATACCCTGAATAGCTCATTATAAGTCATATGATTTGAGCCATCATAGAGTTGCATTTCGTAAAATGCGATCTTTCCGGCCGCCAGCTGCCGGAACGAATTTTATTTTTATTTATATCGAGGAAATGAAAATGAAAATCGAAAAATGTCAATGATGATTTCATCTCATTATCTGTTTGTATCTTGAGTATTCTACGTATTCGTAGTCGTGGAAACAGTTGTATTTATAGATATATAAATAAAATGAAATAAATAGATATTCGTTCTCTACAAACATGTGCTAACAAACTTCATGAACATTACAAACGTCTCAACTTCTAAATGTTTAATACAAATTGGATATGAATCCAGATGAATTTATCATTATTATCGATTTTTTTTTTTATTAATATTTATTGTTACAATTGCGACTTGATAGCATGTGTTTTAAGTAAAGGTGATGAGTAGAAGTCTGTCCAAGCAAAAAAGACCCTCTGGCAAGATGGGAAAATGACTTCAGCTCGGTCAATATTCGTTCAAGAATTAAAAAATGTGTTCTTTATAGTCGATCGAATTGTTTCCTATGATTTGAGATCGAATTTATAATTTTTGAACAAATATTGACCAAACTGGAGTCATTTTCCTATTTTGCCAAGAGGGTCTTTGTACCTACAAACATGGACGAGACTATACAGTACAGTTCACATCTTTTAGAAATACGGTACAGTATTTACATTTTTCTCAATAGATAAGTTCCATATCTTAAATAAACAGTACAAGAAACATGAAGCTCACAAGACTTACGTCTGATCGTGAGCTTTATAAAAGAAATAAATATAGTAATAATTCAACTAAATAACTGGAAATATACAAAATTGGAATATACAGGGTGTTTCAGGAGGAATGTATAATACTTCTCAGGCTGATTCCTTACACCAAGTAGACAAAAAAGTTCCATGGGACCAACCCCAAAAACACTTTGTTACTGAGATAACAATGTCGGAAAATTGAGTTTTTAAAAATATTGATTTTTCTATTTTTATAGAGCTTTAGTGAGGTTTTAAAATGAGCAATAACTATGTAAATTTGTTCCAAGTTTGTAGCTTTAACTGTTATTATTGAGATAATTGAAAAATATGCTATAACACGCCATTTTTCAACACTAAGGGTTATAACTGGATAGGAATCATAAAATTGTATTTTCATCAATGGAAGTTGAAGAGAGTCGGATTCTAAGGAAAAAGTTGAATGGCGGCAATTGTTTAAATCTTACCCAAATCTCAGAAATGGCGATCAAAAATCGCAAAATTGACAAAACATAGCACAAGTGATGACTTTGTGTTTGGTAGCGATTTTTGATCGCCATTCCTGAGATTTAGGAGTTAGATTTACACACAATCGCCGTCATTAAACTTTTCCTTCAGAAACCGACTCTCTTCAACTCTCATTAATAAAAATACAATTTTATGATTCCTTATCCAGTTATAACCTTTATTGTTGACAAAATGGCATTTTTCTAGCATATTTTGCCAATTATCTCAATAACCGTTAAAGTTACAAACCTGGAACTCATTTTATTGAATTCTTCAGCTAATTTTACATAGGAATTGCTTATTTTAGAACCTCACTAAAGCCACTAAAAAATTAGAAAAATTAATATATTTTGAAAAATCTCAATTTTCGGCCATTGCATCTCAGTAACAAAGCGTTTTTGGGTTGGTCCCATGGAACTTTTTTTGTCTACTTGATGTGAAGTCAGCCTGAGAAGTATTGCACATTCCTCCTGAAACACTCTGTATAACTAGAAAGTATAAAAATTAGAAGTTGGTTACATAAGAGAAACTGGGATAAATTTGAACTACAATTGAAAAGACATTATCAACAATGACGGTGAACAACGTCGACAATGAACAGCACAGCGAATACTACTGCAAGGTGAAAAAATAAAGAGTAATTACAGAGGAGAAACAGTAGAAAATTGAATTAACCGAAAATTAATAAAACCTATAAAATCCTATAATTAATAATCCTAATTACAATTGATAAATTCCTATAATTAATAAATCCTATGATAAACCTATAAATAATAAACCTATAAAATCTAATAAACCTATAAAATGGTGAATAAACTATTGTCTTCTATCGTCGAAAGAGTAGCCTAATTTGAGGTCTTAATCCAAGAGGTGATATCCTTTCTTATATGATCAAGTGGAATGTCTCAAAGAAAGTGATAATGATGTTAAAATGGTGAATAGAATATGATGAAAGTTTACATTAAAATGTTCATTCTGAAAACACTACAAAAAAAATGTTAAAATGGTGAATAAAATATGATGAAAGTTTACATTAGAATGTTCATTCTGAAAAACACTTTTCACTTTTTTGTGATGGAGTACTATTACAATATGCTACCCAAAACAAATATGCTACAAGAACACTATTTCAAGGATACGCCAAAGGTTTGATTTTGCTAGAGTTTTTGGCGTCATCCATATTTTCGAGAATACCATCGGTAGAATAATGATTATAACTTTTATCTATTAACAATACTATCTATAATCAATTATCAGTGCCCCTTACAAAAAAAATAAATTCAACAAAATGCAAAATTCAACAAACAACTAGTCAGCCCCTATTCCACTAGCATAATAGGTTTGGTCTGTACAAGACATCCATCATGGAAATATCCCATCAAATTTATCTGAAACCAATATTAACCTATTCAAAATTTAGAAATCAATCAAACTTGGAAAACTTACTCAACGGACCATGGCTAATCTGTCAAGTTCAGTGATATTGAAGTTACTATCTGAATTCTCGGAGTTGTTAAAGTTATCAGTAAGTTGAGTTGTTCGTCAAGTTACCATCAGCCCAGATTGAAGTTTCTCTCAATAGAATTATAACTATTAGAAGTTATAGATAGAATTTGAACTGAGGACGACACGACTTGTTCGAGGAACTACTTTACACTGGCGGCTCGAGCTACACGAAATAGGTGAAGTGCTCCATCTTTTACTGTACAGCACTTCACCTGTTTCGTGGGCACGAGCCGCCATTCGGAACTAGCCGATCACGCAAAGCATTGTTAACAATCGAACTGGTCAGGCATGTTGTGATTGGTTGTTACAGACAGCCAATGAGAAGACAACTTCAACCGCAGCACTCAATGATGATGATTAAATCATCGATGATGACAATTGATGATGATTGGAGAGGACCATTTTCAACAAAATGTCTGTCCAAGCAAAGAAGACCCTCTGTCAAAATGAAAAATGACTCTAGATTGGTCAATATTCGTTCAAGAATCATAAATGTGGTCTCAATAGTGAATCAAATTGTTTCCTGAGGTTAGAGATCAAATTGATAATATTTGAACCAACATTAACCGAGCTTGAGTCATTTTCTCGTCATGCCAGAGGGTCTTCTTTGCTTGGCAAGACTATAGTATAGTACTCGGGTTTGGGAAATGAAAGTTTGATTGTTAATTATAATGATAATAGGTAATTAGAGTAGGAACTGTATGTTATTTCAACACGTTTTCTCACTTGAACACTGGCGGCTCGTGCCCACGAAACAGGTGAAGTGCTGTACAGTAAAAAAACGGGCACTTCACCTATTTCGTGGGAACCAGCCGCCATTAGCAAGTGCACCTGAAATAGGGTTTTTATTTACCCATATTATTCATTAATAGCGGTTGAAATTAGAAATAGATAAATCTAGGACTGAATTATAAGCTGAAGTTACATTCATAATAATAATGATGATGTTTTTCATTGGAATCAGTTAATAGTACAAGCCAAACTTATATAGTCTGTCCAAGCAAAGAAAGCCCTCTGACAAGATGGGAAAATGACTCATGCTCGGTCAATTTTGGTTCAAAAATTATTAATTTGATCTCAAATTATAGGGAACAATTTGATCTACTATTAAAACATTTATAATTCTTGAACAAATATTGACCAAGCTGGAGTCATTTTCTCATCTTGACAGAGGGTCTTCTTTGCTTGGACAGACTATAGCTACTCTACTATTGAAAATTGTCCAGGCAACGAAGACGTTTGAGAGGAAAAAATTCATGTAGAGACCAAAATTGGCAGAGTTGTCAAGGAAAAGGTCCCTGAACAACATACTTAATGTCCCTGGCTGGTGAGGGAGGGGAGCTAACGGTGTGGGAGGGGGTCTGAAGTGCACCCTAAACCTGCCATAGGACCCATTTTTAGGTTTTCTGAAACTCAAAAACGGCCTGTGGAAAAAAATCTTGTCATATACAAAATTAAAGTAAATAAAATTTTCCAAGATGGGAAAACGTTCTCTGCGTTTTTTTGCTAGGATCAATATTGATAGAGATATTGAGAGAAAATATTGTTTGTTCAAAATTAATTGTTTACTGATACAAATTCTGCTTTTCTACCACAAATGAAGGAAATTATACTTTCAAAACATAGTTAAATAAATAATTATCAAGATTCAAGATTAATTTTTGGATTAAAATTGATATTAGTGGAGATATAGATAATAGATTACTGAAAGTATGTTGCTGTATTGAGGGGGGGCTAACGCCCTGCCTGGCAGGGAGTGGGGACGTGATGCTCCGCCTTCTCCACCACGGCCAGTCCCACGCGTCATCACTGCCAATAAGTGTAAAAAGCCTACAGCAGTCTGTTTTTTATATATTTTTCTTCTTCTTCTTCTTCTTCTTCTTCTTCTTCTTCTTCTTCTTCTTCAAAAACATAGTTTTTTTCTCCTTCTACTTTTTTCTTCTTTTTTCTTCTTCTTTTCTTCTTCTTCTCCGCCCTGCCTGGCAGGGAGGGACGTGATGCTTCTTCTCCCACCATCTCCCCGCCCACACCCACACTGCTTCTTCTTCTTCTTCTTCTTCTTCTTCTTCTTCTTCTTCTTCTTCTTCTTCTTCTTCTTCTTCTTCTTCTTCTTCTTCTTCTTCTTCTTCTTCTTCTTCTTCTTCTTCTTCTTCTTCTTCTTCTTCTTCTTCTTTTTTCTTCTTCTTCTTTTTCTTCTTTTTTCTTCTTTTCTCTTCTTCTTCTTCTTCTTCTTCTTCTTCTTCTTCTTCTTCTTCTTCTTCTTCTTCTTCTTCTTCTTCTTCTTCTTCTTCTTCTTCTTCTTCTTCTTCTTCTTCTTCTTCTTCTTCTTCTCCTTCTTCCTTTTTCTTTCTTCCTTTCTTCTTCTTCTTCTTCTTCTTTTTCTTCTTCTTCTTCTTCTTCTTCTTCTTCTTCTTCTTCTTCTTCTTCTTCTTCTTCTTCTTCTTCTTCTTCTTCTTCTTCTTCTTCTTCTTCTTCTTCTTCTTCTTCTTCTTCTTCTTCTTCTTTTTTCTTCTTCTTCTACTTTCTTCTTCTTCTTCTCTTCTTCTTCTTCTTCTTCTTCTTCTTCTTCTTCTTCTTCTTCTTCTCTTCTTCTTCTTCTTCTTCTTCTTCTTCTTCTTCTTCTTCTTCTTCTTCTTCTTCTTCTTCTTCTTCTTCTTCTTCTTCTTCTTCTTCTTCTTCTTCTTCTTCTTCTTCTTCTTCTTCTTCTTCTTCTTCTTCTTCTTCTTCTTCTTCTTCTTCTTCTTCTTCTTCTTCTTCCTCTTCTCTTCTTCTTCTTCTTCTTCTTCTTCTTCTTCTTCTTCTTCTTCTTCTTCTTCTTCTTGTTCTTCTTCTTCTTGTTCGCCTTCTTCTTCTTTCTCCTTCTCCTTTTCTTCTTCTTCTTCTTCTTCTTCTTCTTCTTCTTCTTCACTTCCTCTTCTCTTTCTCTTTTCTTCTTCTTTTTCTCTTCCTTCTTCTTTCTCTTTTTCTTCTCTTCTTCTTCTTCTTCTTCTTCTTCTCCTTCTTCTCCTCCTTCTCCTCCTCTTCCTCCTTCCCCACCATCTCCTTCTTCTTCGCCTCATTCTTCCAATACTTTTCTAAATTTTTGTCTCTTCTTCCTAACAGGTTTCTCTAATCTCTTCTTCCTCCTCTCCCTCCTCCCCTTCTTTATCGACCACCTTCATCCACCTTCTCTGTTCCTATAACAATCTTCACTCATTTCCAGCATTGCATTGCCGCTTCTCCTCTTCTGAATTTCTTACATAACATCTCCGCCACTGGCGGCTCGTACCCACGAAACAGGTGAAGTGCCCGTATCTTTTACTGTACAGCACTTCACCTATTTCGTGGGCTCGAGCCGCCAGTGCATCTCCCTCTCCTATTATCCGATCCAGAATCTCCACATCCTATAGGATAACAAAAAATAATAACTCAGTTTTATTCTCTCCGAGCATATCACTCTCAATCAGAGCACTTGCAACCGGGGAAATTATCAGAGTGCTGCAAAATTATATTCCACTGAATGCTGTTAGAGTCTGTCCAAGCAAAGAAGACATTCTGACAAGATGGGAAAACTACTCCAGCTCGGTTAATATTGCTCCAAAAATCATAAATTCGGTCCCAAATTGTAGGAAACATTCTGATCTACAATTTGAGACAAAATTAATGGTTTTTGAACCAATATTGACCGAGCTGGAGTCATTTCCCCATCCTGCCAGAATGTCTCCTCTGCTTGGACAGACTGTAATCGGAAGCACTCGTAAAAACCAGCGCCAGAAAGAATAAAGATACAGATCCATAACTGCTGCCTCTGAGAGAAGAACGAAATTATCTCATTCTTCGATAAATTTTTACAGCTTTCCGCGGTTTACTCCGGACAAGAGAGGCTTTGTCCGAAACCGGCGAGAGATAGAGCCACCGTAGAAGTTTGATTGCCGCCGGCGTTTGAACGAAATTCTGAAATTGAATACGCTGGTCTCTCACTCTCTCACTTTCTTTTTCTCTCATCGTTTCTTGATTTCTCTCTCTTTTACCTACTCACTCTCTCACTCAATGCATTTTACCTCACTCTCTCTCTCTCACTCTATTCAACATTCTCTCTCTCTCTCTCTCCATAGTTATACAACAATAATTTTTTACTTTTTAATATATTACAATGTAGAATCTCACTCTCTTATCCTCTCTCCCTCTAATCTCTCACTCTCTCTCTCTCTCTCTCTCTCAATTTTATTATTTTCTACTTATTTTCTACTGTATGATCATTAATTTTGATTACTGTATATTATTGTACATATTGTAAAGGGTTGTGTGGTAGAGAGGACCAAGAGTCCTAACTCCGCCCTTAATAAAGACAAACAATCAATCAATCAAACAATCTCTCGCTCTCTCTCTCTCTCTCTCTCTACCCACCTCCTCACACTCTCTCACTCTTCTGTCCGAAGAATAGACATATATATGTCCAAACTTCGCCTTTTCACTTCACGATAACCTACACTCCTAATCCATTTCGCAGGCCTCGAATTAATAATAACATCACCGTTTGTTTTATTGAATTTTTACTAAAAGTTTCTATTCTGTAAAATTTATTGTTGAATTGGTTTTAATTGTTTATATCGCAATGTGGGATCTAAGCTGTATTAAGTTATCTATTTGAATAAAGTTATCTCATCTAATCTAATCTCTCTTCCACTCTTAATTCAATTCTCTCTCTCTATATCTCACTCACTCTCAATATTCAATACTCCATCTGTGTTTCTCTTACTCTCACACACTCTCTTTCTCCTTCTCCTTTCTTCAAGTCTCTCTCTTCCTCCTTCCTCTCCTACTTTTTCAAACTCCACCTTATTCTCTACCCAAAACTCTATATTTCTCTCTCCTTCTCTCTACCTTCTCTTATCCACTCTATTACCACTTTTTTGTTCTGTTTCAGATTTCTGTGTAACTCGATAAAAAAGCAACCTTCAATTACCATATTCAACGTGAAGCTGTTCAGTCCATTAGATTGTCTCAATTTTTTCCATTTTTCGGGAATGAATAATTCCAATACTGTGCTAACTTATCAATTAATATTGTTATCATTTTGCGGAAAAATATTCGAATTAAGATATTCGTTTTTAAAAGGATTAGTTGAAAAATGTCAAGATCTTCCCTTTCTATTTGGATGGATGAGGGAGAAGTCTGTCAATTTCCCTTTCTATTTGGATGGATGAAGGAGAAGTCTGTCAATTTGTCGCCGAAAACAAACTGATAAAAATAATGATGAATTATGTGATCGAGCGTCAAAATTTTCATTTGTTAAATAAGTTAGGTTGGCAATCTACGGTCTAATTGCTTTTAACTTCAATGTAGGCCTATTCAATAACATACTTCGTCATACTCTTAAGAGGACCTGTATAATATATAAATATGAAATGAAAAACTGTATATAAAAATATAAAATGAGAGGAACTGTGATACGCTTGTCAAGACCAAGAAAATGTCTTCGTTTGAGAACAAAATGGCGGAACTCACTACAGCCGGCGATCGAGCTCTGTGATTGGACGGGACTTCTTATTCCCCCACCAACATTACTGGGAGAAGCTGGCCAATGGGAGTTCAGCATTAAGGACAGTACTAATTCACTTCTCTTCCAATAGTAAGAGTGTCTTTTTAATAATTTTGTAGTACATTTTGTACTTCATAATATTGTTCAATTCATAAGAAATATAAAATTGTTAGTGGTCTATTCAGTATCTCTAGAAGTGAAGATAAAATACCTTGTTTTAGAATTATTGTAAAGTTAGTACAAAGTACTATAAAAGTATAGTATAGGCCTATATAAAATACTATACATACAAAGTACTATAGTGTTGAATACTTCAATATTAACAAACTTATGAAAATTCATTCAAAACGGATGATTCAATTGAAGTTTTCTTAGAGTTCTCTTGGAAATTCCTTCTGGGATAATAAGAACATTCCAAAACTATTAATGAAATAAAGATATGGAATAATATACCTGGTTAATAAATGTGATTTGGGAGTGAATTCAACATTTCACTAGAAGTTTTCTTGTGAACTTCTGTCCTCTCGACATATAATAAGAACATTTCATAATTGTCAATGGAATAAGGTTATTTATTTATTATCAAGTTTCAACATATAATAGATTAATAAATAAGTAATAGATAAATAAACATATAAGTTACTCAATGAAAGGTTCAACAGGATTACTCCCAAAACTGTCCCTTTACTAAATTTCAATAATAAGTCCAAATATTTAGGTTATGCCACTTCAGTCAGTTTTGACTTCCACAAATTTTCACTCACAAGGAAAAACTAAAGAAATTTAGTATTTTATAAAGGGTTATATGATAATTTCAAAACAAGAATAATAAATAATTTAAATACCTTGAACATTTCAAACTTTGAAAAAAAGAAAATTCTTGAAACTTCACTAGACTACTACTAAACTTCAAAACTACTTCACTATGAAATATACCTGGTCAATAAAAGGAGGGAATGAATCCAATATTGTACTAGAAGTTATCTTGTAAATTATTCTTTGTTGGGATGATAGGAACATTATGATGGAAACATTTCACAACGGTTGATGGAATACACTGGCGGCTCGTACCCACGAAACAGAAGTGAAGTGGTCGTATCTTTCACTGTACAGCACTTCACCTTTTTCGTGGGCGCTGGCCGCCAGTGATGGAATAGGGATATGAAATGCTTGGATAGTAAAGTATGGAGATGAATTCAACATTTCACTAGGAGAAATAGGTCATAAACCAAGGATTAACTAAGTTTTAGTCCAGTGCGTTTACCATGTAGTAAATTTATGCTGTCTTAGTTCTCCAACTATTATTATCTATAAACGGATAAACCTACAGCTTTCTCTAGCATGGTGAACAAATTAATACTCTCCACTGCTTGTCGAAACTCCTAAAACATTTTACAGGTGTTGTGGAAGATACTATTACTTATTTTACAAGTTTACCAGGAGTGTAGATGGATGATAAATTCACCATAAAGCAGCTAGATTGTGTGCATTTCACAAAAACTATGAGAACTGAAACTCTCAATTTTATTAGGAAATGTCTTTGTAATTCCTTTGTAAGAGAACGTACAACATGAAATACTTTCATAACAATTCTGCATATAAATTGAAAAATTGAGAAAATTTAACAAGGGATGTGAATGACAATATTTTAATTGTTGGATAAACAAAGATGTCGAGAACATCAGGATGAAAATGTTCACCTTGATCAATAACGGATAACTTATCTTAGTTAATCATCGATTAATTAGTCAATTACAATTAGTCTCAATTAGTACAATTAGTCTCAATTAGTACAATTAGTCTCAATTAGTACAATTAGTCTCAATTAGTACAATTAGTCTCAATTAGTACAATTAGTCTCAATTAATACAATTAGTCTCAATTAGTACAATTAGTCTCAATTAGTACAATTAGTCTCTCGCCCCCTTTACCCTATTTGCTATTATTCATGTAAATTAACCTGAATTATCCAAATTAACTAACTTTTTCCATGATATTGTGACAAAGAATTGATTGTATTGAAACCGGGAAACTTAGTACCTACAATATTCAACTAGGTATGATAAGTCTTCCACGATTTTCATGCCGAAAAGTAGCATTTGTAGTAACTTAGTTGATTACTTTGAATCAATTTTCAAACTGTTTATCATTCACGTAGGCCTATAACAAGGATAAAAATGATAATTCCTTATTTTCGTTACTTTTAGGTACATTTTCCAGTTAAAACACAATTTTCTATAGGCCTATAGTGCAAGCGTAGGTATGGTGAATCTTTATTTTAGTCATAGATATACTAGTCTGTATTTGAAAAATAAATAAAAATCAAACACCCTTTTTACGAAAACTTTAAAATTATAAAACACACATACATGTTTCGGGAGCTAAGCCCATTCTCAATGTGGATAAAAATAGTTAAAAACTATTGGTTAGTTAAAAATAATAGTTAAAAACTGTACTAATTGTACTAATTGAGACTAATTGTACTAATTGAGACTAATTGTACTAATTGAGACTAATTGAGACTAATTGTACTAATTGAGACTATTATTTTAAACAGCCCTAAGTTTTAAAGTTCTTTATTCACTAGTCTGTATACTTGGTCTTTGGTCCAACCCTAACTATATCACCCCGCGTAATGCTTCTTGAAAAGAAAAGTTGAAAATAGCCTATTAAAAACAATAGCTACAACGTCCATACATAATATAATACACAAGATTAAGCAAATGACTCATTTTTCATGTAACAGGCAATTGGGCAATTGAGCAGCGTCCTTTCCTTCTTATCTGTTTTACACTTGGGCGATTTTGTGTGCTGCAAAGCATGCTTTAGCATAGCTGGTACCAAAAATTGAGGCGGTTGGTGAATGACTGTTATTGATTCTCAGCTCTGTCAGGACAGTCGGCGAGCTGTCTGAGAGAGTACATCGAAATGAGAGTTACCCCAAATGAACTAATTCGGGTTTGGAGACACTTTCAGACTGTCCTGATAGAGCTGAACATTGATAATAGTCGTTTAACAACAGCCTCAAATTTTGGGATCAGCTGTTTGAGGCATGCAGAAGAGCATGCAATATCGACCCCGGGGATGTAACGCACTTTTCTTACTAGAAGCGGCTTACACACTTTTAATGTTTGTGGTCTGCTGTTTCAAGAAGGCCTATAGTTTCTCCAAGCAAAGAAGGTATTCTGTCAAGATGGGAAAATCACTCAAGCTTGGTCAACATTCGTTCAAAAGTTATAAGTTTGAATTCAAATTGTAGATCAGAATGTTTCCTACAATTTGAAACCAAATTCATAATTTTTGAACCAATATTGAACGGACTGGAGTCATTTACCCATCTCGACAGAATGTCTTCTCTGCTTGGACAGACTATAATAACCTGCAACGCAGACTAGCCTACTTGGATAGCCAATTTAACTTTTCGAAAAACTTAATTAAAATAAAGATTACAACAGCTTAGGCGAGTTCAAGCAGATGTTCTCCCACTAGTCAGAACCCTGTGTGGTTTGTATATCCTGGTTGAGCATAGAAGACATTCTGGCAAGATGGAAAAATGACTACAGCTCAGTCAATATTGATTCCAAAATCATAAATTAGTTCTCAAATTGTAGAACAGAATGTTTCCTACAATTTGAGACCAAATTCATAATTTTCTAACCAATATTAACCGAGCTGCAGTAAAATTTCTCATCTTGCCAGAATGCCTTCTCTGCTCGACCAGACCATAGTAGTCACGTGGTTGGTAGGAATACAGTGTTGTAGGGATAATTTTGGGATGAGCTATTATTAGGAATAAGGAGGATAACAAGATGTTGAATAAAGTAGGATAGAGGGAAAAGGAAACATGTCTGAAGTTCTTAGTTGGGTGGGTTAGGGGTGAATAAAATCTACTGATCAAACTAATTACCCTTTTCACCCTTTACCTTTACCCTTTTTTCACTCTACCCTTCATTGTAATCTCTTGAATAAGTAAATAAAATAAAATATGTAGATGAATAATTCGTTATTCAATGCCGAGAAATTTTTCCAATCCAACTACATCTTTTCACAGCGTGTAAATTTGACTGACTTCCATTCAATTACCCCACTTTTGAAAGCCATCCACTTCACAAGTACCCTACCCAATTTAGACGCAAGTAAGCCGGCAATCTCAACTAAGTCCGCTACGACTTTCGCTGACACGTTCCTGTAAATTGAAGTCAAACTCAGTTTAAACTAAGTTCAAGCGCACTCGTCAACCCTATAATACACTGGCGGCTCGTACCCACGAGACAGGTGAAGTGCTTGTATCTTTTACTGTACAGCACTTCACCTATTTCGTGGGCACGTGCCGCCAGTGCTATAATAGCAACTGTGTAAACCCATGACTTTCCCCCGGGTTAAGCATTAGCTTATAAAGGCCTAGGGGTTAGTTATAGTCTGTCCAAGCAGAGAAGACCGTCTTGCAACATGGGAAAATGACTCCAGCTTGGTCAATATTTATTCAAGAATTATATATGTGGTTTCAATAGTAGATCGAATTATTTCCTACAATTAGAGATCGAATTAATCATTTTTGAACCAATATTAACCGAGCTTGAGTCATTCTCCCAGAGGGTCTTCTTTGCTTGGACTGACTATAGGTGTTCAGGGACGGTTATTAATGGATAGGGGTAGGAGAGGATTTCAAGGGGGGTATATTAATAAGGGGGTGATTTTGAGGGGGTAAGCACTAGAAACACGTGTTCAAACATAATTCATAAAGCTTGTTGGCGCGCGCGTGAATCAGACACGTCAATAATCCAGGCTCAGGCAGCGGCTAAAAGCTGGATTACAACGGCCAATTTGAAACTCATTTCTAATTAACTAGCTTCGATTAGGCGCTGCTAACCTGATGGTGGTGATGTCACTGGCGGCTCGTGCCCACGAAACAGGTGAAGTGCTGTACAGTAAAAGATACGGGCACTTCACCTGTTTCGTGGGTACGAGCCGCCAGTGGGTGATGTAGAAACAGTGTCAGTACAGTGTACTGTGTAGAAGTTGGTAAGTAATGTTTTTGTCAGTAGCGTGAGTTCTGTATATCTATATAGATGTGAATACGGTGTATTTGTAACACAGTGTTGACATACGTCATTGTGTACTCAAGTGATGGATATATATATTTATTATAGCTATCACTAGCCTATTTATACAATATTCATCTGTACAGCCTAAAATAACTATTATGATTTGGTTCATTCACTGTTATGAATAACTAACTCTCACTGGCGGCTCGTACCCAAGAAACAGGTGAAGTGCTGTACAGTAAGAGATACGGGCACTTCACCTGTTCCGTGGGTACGAGCCGCCAGTGATAACTCTATTGTGTAAGTGGATCATGAAATGATACATTATTGTTGTTTCGTTTGAGGTGCGATTTTCCGAATCTACGCCGCGCTCAGGCACGCAGCCAACAATGATAATTAAGTTATACCGGTGAAAATAGAGATAATATTCTTCATATTCACTTGTTATACAGTAAGCTACTTCAAAATAGGATTTTACATGTTTTGGAAACCCCCTCCTTTGGGAGATTGGCTGTCGTTAGTAACGATAGTCAGTCGTTTCTGAACTCTGTAGGAATAGTAATTGTTGCATTACACTCTGATTAATTAACTGGATGTTATTCAGAGGTGTTCTGCACCGCCTCTTAGTTGCGGAGACTGGCTCATGGTTGAGAGGATCAACGTGCTGACCTCACGTTACCTCTATCCTAGTTCATGATTATTCGTTTCTGTATGGTCTGTCCGTCCGGGGAGGAGGGTTATGGCGTGGTGGGAGGCGGCTTCTGCTCGGTCAGTGTTGGTTCGGGGACTGTGAGTTCTGAGAATTGAGAATTTATGGCTGTTGGGCCGGTATTGGCCGGGCTGGAGCCGTTTTCCCGTCTTGCCGGGGTCTTCTTTGCTTGGACGGGCTGTATAGTGGAGTGAATATGAAACTGGCAACCAGCTGGTAGGCCTAGGTCCTTCATGGGCTGTTGAGCCACTGAGACAGACAGACAAAACATACATGTTTTGGAAACGTGCCACTAGATAGCAGTACACTACATTGCACTACAACGCATTATGTGTTTCTTAAGAACTCTTATGCCGGGTTTTTCCAAGCACACTCAAAGTTGAGGGACCCTCAAATTTTGATGAACAGCTGACATTTACTATGATAAGTATAGGAAATGTAGAAAAGTGTAGTAAAATTGAGGGTCCTTCAAATTTGAGTGTGCTTGGAAAAACCGGGCATTAGATTTCATTGTACGCTGGGCGACGTGGTATTTTTGGAAAGCCCCCTTTAAAGGTGCTTCTGAAGTTCAATGAGATGACGAAAAAGTAGCATCATTTCCATATTTTACATAAGTTATAAACTATGAAATTAATAGTTATAAACTATTGAATCTAATTACCAAGAAAAAGTAATATGAGCTCTTGCAAATGTGCAGCGAAAAAACCATTAATAGAATGATTTTTCCATTTTAAAGGTGACAACAGTCAAGATATATACACATACAAGACTCATATTTGGTGGGAAAAATAATATGAGAATCATAATATATCAAAAGCCTAGCTTTTCCTCCCTGGTCATAATAATTATTATGATCACAGTATATTGTATGAATAAATAAATAAATAAATAAAAACAATCGAATGATAAGAATATGAAGACTAGAGATAAGATAGTAATTGAATATGAGTAATAAATTCCACTGAACTTCAAATAAAATCTAATAATTATTTATTTTGACACTTGAGCAATACAATTTATCAAACGAAACAAGTTTTTAAGGAAATGAAAGTATGCATCATAAAAAAGATTTATGATTAATGTTTCATATACAAAAATGCCAAAAGCTAAAAAAATGTCAAAATAAAAAATACTACTTGCTAAATTATAAAATTTGCTCGCAAGTAGGAAGGATTTAAATGTTTTATGAATTTTTATGAACTTTTATTTTCATGAACTTTTATGAATTAAATTAATTCAAGTGTATTCAATACTTTCAATGATCCGCGAACAATTCTACAATTTACCTTATAAAAATTATGGTAAAAGTAAAGATGAAAGTACATAAAAAAGGGTGAGTGAGAGAGAGACGTTTGATTGATTGATTGAGCGCAGGGCCCTCGCGTGTTTTTTGGCGCCCTGTGCGAGATTTTGGCAAGCACCCCCCCTCATTACCAGACGAATGCGATCCAACATTATTATAATACATTCAAAGTCAAATAAAGTATTAGCCAAAATAAACAGTAGCATACTAAAACTGAATCAGCTGTAATTGTCTTCTCAATCAGCTGATTCAATTGGTGATTGTTGCCACGGCTTCGAGTACATTACTTCTTGAAAACTGAATTTTAAAACTTAGGGCTGTTCAAAATAATTCTTTCTTATTCTTTCATTACTTCTTTCTTATTCGATGTTCGTGTTTGTTAACATGATGCCAACAACTGTAGAAATTTTTTTTTATCGTAGAGCATTATTTTCGCTCATCCAAGCGCGGTCAAATTTGTGACAAACTGCTTCACGTTTTCAGGAACATTTCCACAAAAACCTGCCTATAGTTATGCTGTTGTTAAAAAATTTCAAAGAACTTGTTTTTTATACAGTGAAAGGGCTTTTCAGGTCGCCCAACTACTATCTTTACAAATTAAATGAAAACTACGCAAGAGTGTTGCAGCAAGTGTTACAGTCACCGAAAAGAAGCCTATGATGCGAGCTTCTCTTGAACTGAATATTAGCAATACGTCAATGAGAAGAATTTTCAAAATATTGTTGGTTTTCCCTAAAGGATACAAACTGGAACTGTATGAGTTCCACAACAATACTATAGAGCAATAAGTTTGTACAATTACCTCAATTTTACAAAAAATGTTAGTTAGAACCTTGTCAAACCAATGTGACGAACTGTACAGCACAATTCCAGTACTGTTTATTCTAGTTATAATACTGTATGGTTCAAGCTTCCTTCCATGTTCACATTTTTCTCATAAGCAATCGCAATGTTGCATGGGGTGTGGCAAGAAGATTTATAGGGTCTATCCTATTGTATCTTAACGTATTGTTTCGTATTTTCATGTATTTGATACATGATATGTGATAAGCCTACGGGAATTAATACAAAATAACTAAAGGCTATCTACATTGATTAAACTGTCACATTGTATTGGACTTTATCATTGAGATATTTAAATTTTGATTATTGAATAATTTATTTTATCAGTTTGCTTGTAAGCACATGAGGAAGGAAATAATAACATTTTTAGCAGAAAAATATTGGGAAACATCATGAATATTCCATTTCACTGGAGATAAAGATGTTTTAACAAAAAACTGGAAACTCAATAACAAGAAAATTGAAGATTTCAGCCATCTCCACTGCTCTATCCAACTTTATTGAATAACATTCGAAATAGTTCCTAATTCAGCCAGAAGATGGCAGTAGCAATAAGGTGACTTGCTTCGACTTCCATTGGACACGCCTCCACCAAGCTCCACCTACGATCAAAATGGCTGAAGACATCGGTTAGAAAAGTTTCCAAATTCAACCAGATGGCAGCAGTTGACGGGTGGTGTTTGAGTTTTGACTTGGACACGCCTTCATGTCCCACCTGCTGTTTTCTTATTGGTTGACAGAGTTTCGTGAATTCTGTCCTGGAAAATGGCTGCTAGCAAGAAAATGGTGAATGGCGTATCATACACAAAAAATTAAGCTGATTACTATTGACGATCTTGTGATAATATAATATTTATTTATGTATTCAGGCTGGTAAGATCCTATCAAGTTAGAATTTGTAGAATAATTCTGAATTACTCATAGAATTTGAACTCAGTTTTAGGCTACTTTTAACGTGTAACTTCAATAGTTTCATGCTGTATGAAATGAGATGAAGATATGATTTCGCACTCCTATTTTAGACTCATTAATTCTATTTTTCATACGATGAATATAATGGAATAGGACTCAAACTATTCATGATCCAATACCGACCTCTTGCCAGAAATGTTTGAAAAACTAAAACAATTCGGTAGAAATATTAGTATTGTAGGATTATTATATGGAGGAGTTTTTATCGGAAACTGGCTTGTGATTGGTCGACAGGTGGTTATCAGCCAACCATAGAAAATAAATTTAAGAATGGCGTTTCTTGGCTTGCTTCATACATTGATTATGGTTTTCCAATTGATCAAATCATTATGATGAATGAATTTATTCAGAGGAAATAATTTATTGTGGTTTCAAGTTGTTGGTAAACTAAATTCTTCATCAAATAGTAGAAAAATTATTCTAATAGCCCAATTGAAATTTTTGGAATTCCCGTTTTGCATCAGCCGCCGCGGCACCCCCTTGGCTGTCGCGCCTTGTGCGGTCGCACACTCCGCACGCCCCACGCGAGGACCCTGATTGAATGCCTTTATTCAGGACGGAGTTAGGACTGACTCTTGGACCTATCTACCAAAAAGAAAGAGATTAGACTAAATTTATACATTCTATTTAGTGTGTGAGAGAGAGAGAAAGATAGGTAATCATAGATTTGAGAGGACGCTAATTCTATTATAACCGGAATACAGCAGACATTGTATTATGAAATGCGATGGTAATTCATGTAACATTATTTCAAATTTCGGTTTTGGAAAGGGAAATAAGGACGCTAATAGAAAACAAACGCCATACAATACAAAGCAAAACGAGAAGGAGCGAGATATTTGAACAGTTACTGATCGTCGTTTACGGGCTAATTATAAACTGCGACTCGGATAATTGAATGTGAAAACAGAGTAAATAAACCGTGTGTTACTAAAGCACTCGTATTACACAGAAAGCGACAAGTGAGAATGTTTGTCTTTTCAGGGCGATGTAATATGAATTCAACGCTCAGGTATTGTGCAATGCATACAGAGAGTGAGCCTTAATTCTCTTGGAATACTCTTACTCTCTTGTAGGGTAGTAGAGAGTAAATATTGTTAGTTATGTTAGAGTAATATTAGAGTAGAGTTATATTAGAGTAAATATTGTTAGATAGGTAGATAATGTTCTCATTAGTGGAGAGAAGACTCTATACGAAGAACTGGATATGCTATACAATTGGAATTGAAAATGTGAATATTTCACAAATTGTAACCTTTACAATTAAAGGTTATTGTAAAAGGTTACAATGACCTTTCAGGTAGAAACTGAATATTGTCAATTTGTGAAGGATTTCTTAAATTTGAAAGTGAGACGCTTAAACGAGTAACCTACAACAATTTTAAAACCTGGAGCACTGCGTTGTGATCTTAGTGAGTTCAGTTGGAATCGAGTATCATTATGTGAAAGCATGCTTTTGAGGTTTGTGACGTAACAATTAAACATCCCTATTCAAATCAGTCTATAAGGCAATTCGTTCATTAAAGAATGTCGAACTAGTGAAATACAGAAAGCTCTTATTTTTCTAATTCGCATTGATTAAATCATTGAATCATTGACATTTTCAATTATTCATTTTGAATGAAATGGTAACTTATCATTGTTAGATATCATTGGTAACTTACGTCTACCCAAGCAAAGAAAACATTCTGGCAAGATGGGGAAACGACTCCAGCTCGGTCAATATTGATTCGAAAATTATTTGGTCTCAAATTGTGGCTCAGTATGTTTTCTACAATTTAAGTCCAATTTTGAATCATAAGAAAAATTATCAATTTGTCTCAAATTATTGGTAAGTATGTTTTCTACAATTTGAGACCAATTTCATAATTTTCAAATCATAACCTAGCTGGAGTCATTTTCCAATCTTGCCAGAATTTCTTCTCTGCTTGGACAGACTTTAAGAAAATTATCAGGAAAATGGATTGGAGGGGTGAACGTACTTAAACTTAATAGAGAGATATATCTTCAAGCTCACTTCGAATAATTAGCGATTGTTAATATGGATTTTAGTATGGGAGATACTTAATACTATAATGTTTATCAGGAGAATAAAATATTGGTATAGATGAACATAAGAATAAAGTAGGGCAGTGAAATAAACGATCAAAAATGATGAAATAAACTAATGACTCACATGTGTTTCAAGGTAGCCGACAAACCACAAAAGTCTATTGAATCTGTTTGATTCTCTCTCATTAAAATACAGTGTGACACTACTGGGATCCGAGAGCGACAAATAATTTGAAATAGTTTAATTTTTAGTTTAAGCTCAACAAAAAAGTTCAACTGTCTGCTACATTCGAAATAAACTTCTCATTCATGTGCGGTTCGATTAAAAAAGTTTCTGGCTTGTATAGTCTGTCCAAGCATAGAAGACATTCTGGTAAGTTCGGTAAATGGCAACAGCTCGGTCAATATTTGTTCAACAATTATGAATTTCATTCCAAATTGTAGCGAAGATTCTGATCTATAATTTTTGACCCAATTTATGATTTTTGAACCAATGTTTATCGAGTTGGAGACATTTTTCCATCTTGCCAGAATGTCTTCTTTGTTTGGGCAGACTATCGAAGGTGAGTTCATTAGTTTTGGGTTGGGGGTGGAGTTTAACTGTAATGTTAAAGAAAGTTTTAGAGGGAGAAATCCTTGGAAAGAAACTTCATCTATGAGAAGGTAATTTTGTAAATTGTACTGTTTCGCCGATCTTTGTGCTTTGAAAGCTCCATTACTTTTCATTTTCTTCCATCTTTTTCAAATTATTCATTTCTACCTCTTCGATCATCACAACAATACTCCGAGCTTCAAAAACTACTATATTCAGGGCCCTCGCGTCATTTTTTGGCGCCCTGTGCAAGATTTTGGTAGGCGCTCCCCATTACCAAACGAATGAAATCTGGCATATTATAATATATTCCAAGACAAACATGATTCAAAATGCCTTGCATGTTCACATTTTTCTCATTACATAAGCAATCCCAATGTTGTATGTGGTGTGGCGAAAAGGATTGGCTTGATAGGGACTTGCTTATTTTGATGTAGCCTATCCCAACGTATAATTTCGTATTTTTATGTATTGGATATATAATAAGCAAAAGCCTACAGGAATTAATAGAAAATAATTAAGGCTATCTACATTGAGAAAAACTGTCACATTGCACCGTACTTTATCATTGAAAATTCAATAATTGATTACCTAATTTATTTTATTAGTTTTTCTTGAAAGCACATAAGGAAGAGAATAATAAATTTTCCACAGAGAAATATTGGGTATCATCATAAATATTTATTTCACTGGAAATAAAGATGTTTTAACAATAAACGGAAACTCAATAACAAGCAAATTGTAGATTTCAGCCATATTCACTGCTCTACCCAACTTCCTTGGGTAACATTGGAAATAGTTCTGAATTCAGCCAGCAGATGGCAGTAGCAATAGGGTGACTTACTTCAATTTCCATTGGACACGCCTCCACCAAGCTCCACCTACGATCAAAATGGCTGAAGACATTGGTTAGAAAAGATTCCCAATTCAACCAGTAGATGGCAGCAGTTGACGGGTGGTGTTTGAGTTTTGACATGGACACGCCTTCATGCCCCGCCTGCTCTTTTCTTATTAGTTGACAGTGTTCGTGAGTTCTGTCTTAGAAAATGGCTGCTAGCCAGAAAATGATGGATGGTGTATCATACACAAAAAATTACGCTGATTGACTATTGACGATCGTGTGCTAATATAATATTTATTCATGTATTTAGGCTGGTTAGAATATAATAGGCCTAGTAATTGAAGAATTTCTTATAGAATTTAGACTCAGTTTTACTCCTATCGTGTAACTTAAACATGCCATTTTTCAACAATAAGGGTTATAACTGGATGAGGAATCATAAAATTGTATTTTTTAATAACGGAAGTTGAAGAGAGTTGGATTCTAAAGAAGAAGTTAGATGGCGGCGATTGTGTAAATCTTATCTAAATCTCAGAAATGGCGATCAAAAATCGCGAAATTGACAAAAGTGATGAATTTGTATTTAGTAGCGATTTTGCGATTTTTGATCGCTACTTCTGAGATTTGGGTAAGATTTACACAATCGCCGCCATTCAACTTTTCTTTAGAATCCGGCTCTCTTCAACTTCCATTAATAAAAAATACAATTTTATGATTCCTTATCCAGTTATAACCCTTATTGTTGAAAAATGGCGTTTTTTTGCATATTTTTCCAATTATCTCAATAACCGTTTAAGTTACAGGCTTGAAACTGGTTTCATTGAATTCCTCAGCTAATTTTACATAGGAATTCATTATTCTAGAACCTAACTAGAGCCTCTAAAAAATTAGAAAAATTAATATATTTTGAAAAATCCCAATTTTCCGCCATTGTTATCTCGCTAACAAAGCGTTTATGGGGGTCGGTCCCATGGAACTTTTTTGTCTACTTGGTGTAAGGAATCAGTCTGAGAAGTATTGCACATTCCTCCTGAAACACCCTGTATAATGAGAAAGTATACTTGCTGCTTTTCCCTAAAGCTATAGGTCGAAACAGAGCTTCACAGAAATTTAATTGATCAAAATTGTATTCAATTCCATTATAACATCTGCAATCAATCGAATCCATCTGCTGAATTGACGAGAGAACGATATTTGATCATGAGATAATTCCTGGAACTCAACATTTTTGTTTATAGTCTGTCCAAGCAAAGAAGACCCTCTGGCAAGATTGAAAAATGACTCCAGCTTGGTCAATATTTGTTCAAGAATTATGAATGTGATCTTGATAGTAGATCAAATTGTTCCCTACAATTTGATTTCAAATTAATAATATTTCAAGCAATATTGACCGAGCATGAGTCATTTTCCTATCTTGCCAGAGGGTCTTCTTTACTTGAACAGACTATAACAATGGAAAGCTCTCATTTTGGAGCACTCTAGTTAAACAAGAACTCATCATATTAGTTTAACAATGATGTGTCGCCAGGAGCCAATTATGCCTATAATTATTACTAGATGAGAATGGTCAGCTAGTAATTGGAGTAACCAGCTGATTACACTGCCATCAGTGATTCAACACCATGCAAGCATTGATGCACCAATCATCATCATGATCAATGCATCAATCATCATCAATGAAATGATTCAATTATAGTGATTTGAATGTGTAGTGTGTAGCGAATATTAATGGCACTGGCGGCTCGTGCCCACGAAACAGGTGAAGTGCTGTACAATAAAAGATACGGGCACTTCACCTGTTCGTGGGTACGAGCCGCCAGTGATTAATGGATGGAAGAGGACCGACTTAACTTGCCTTCCAAATTTGAACGCTTTATTCGGATCTGAATGATCAGTGAATAAATGAGTCCATAGCGCCCTTTAATAGCAGGCCCAGGCCTAATAAAATTGGCAACATTGCAATGTAAGTACAATCTACCCTTATGATAGCATTGAGTACAGTTCTAGATGTTAATCACAGTACCCCATTTCCAATTATTTTTATTCATGCATAACATGTTCCAACTATTAAAAGCCATTTACAAATGCAGGATTGCATTCTGTGTTGTCCAGTTGAAACATGTTATGCATGAATAAAAATAATTGAAAAAAGAGTACTGTGATTAACATACAAAAAACTATTACTTAAAAAAGTAATAAAGTAGCCTCAAGATAAAGGAAACATTGAGTACAGTTACAAATCATGCATGTCTACATAGTTTTTCTCTCTTTTAGGCTGAGGCCGCACTGTCGGTGGGTAGAGCCTGGAGGGTGGAGGGTAGTTGGTAAATATATAGAACATAAACACCATCCACAGTAATACATCGTATGAATGGTATGCGTTCAGCCGCCATCTTGAAATTCTTGAATATGGACAACATAACCTCAAAAAACAGAATGACGTCATACCATTCTTACGATGTATTACTGTGGATGGTGTGTATGTTCTATAAATTTACCAACTACCCTCCACCCTCCAGGCTCTACCCACCAGCAGTGCGGCCTCAGCCTAAGGGAAGTTTTCATGAAATATAAGCTTCTTTTAAAGAATTTATCTTGTTTTTCCTCTACTGAATTATGATGAGAATTAGCATAAAAGATTGGAAATAAACAATCATGTCTTGAGATATAGTTTGTCCAAGCAAAGAAGACCCTCTGGCAAGATGAGAAAATGACTCCAGCTCGGTCAATATTGGTTCAAAAACTATTGATTTGGTCTGAGATTGTAGATCAAAATGTTTTCCACGATTGAAACCAAATCAATAATATTTGAACCAATATTGACCGAGTTAAAGTCATTTCCCCATCTTGCCAGAGGGTTTTCTTTGCTTGGACAGACTGTAGCTACGATTTGTGGCAAGTCGAATGTACAAGAAACGCATCTGTTTAAACAGCTGATTTGAAAATCAAATCTATGCTTTTAAACGGCCCGTTTTTCCTACTCTCCATAGTTACCACTTTCAAGGTCATGTCATTATTGTGGGTATCTCTGATGAGTGCCGTTTGACTTGTCTTTTCTTATTATAGGCTTAGTTATTAATTTATTTAACAGAAACAGGCTTTTTTATTAGTTATCAAATTTATTTATTTTAAACAGAATTGACCAAAGTGTGACAGTCGAAATTATTTTTAAGATATAAAATGGTTTCAAAGAATAATTTCAGATCATAATTTTTTTCTCACACTTCATCACAGAACGTTTGTCATGATTTCTCAGTCACCTCCAAGAATTAACTATTATATATCTTTATACTATATAACTATTATATAACTATATATCTTTATACTTTATATTAACTATTATATATATCTTTATACTCAAGTTTATGAGAATTATAGGAGTTAGCCTCTAGTAAAGTCAAGTAATTTCAAGCCTCTCTAATTAATTACAATTAACTCATAATGACTTTGCAGTTAGTTACACCATTAGTCATCAACGACTTTATGACGATAAATTACAAAAAGACAAAAACATTAGTCGAAAGGAAGACACTCCTTGAAAAAATATTATTCCCTTCTGTGCCGTCTGTCACCGATATCTTTAGCTGTGTTTCTGGCGCGAATACGGTGGGAGAAGGAATGGATGATGAATGAGGGGAGGAAGCGAAGACACCAGAAATGGACAAGTATCCATCATTTTAATGGAGCTGCTAACGCCCTCCATCTGTGATTGGTGGTTATGAAATGGAGTAGAGAACAGACGATTCTGGAAGTAAAAATAAATGGAGAGAGAGCGAGTATGGGTGGAAAGGAATAAGAATAAAGTAATGATAGGTTGACGATGATAAAAAAGCAGACAATGGAAAGAGGAAAGAGAGGAAGGCGAAGGAAAAATGTAGGAGAACAAGAAAGAGAAATAGTAGCCTACAAAGGAGAAATTAAAAAAGGTGAAAATTTCGCGTTAAAAAAGGAGAAATTGGGAATTATTTTTACAATATTTTAACAATGGAGAAATTTTATTTTCATTACCATGAGATAAATAATGAGCAAAGGTGGATTTAAATGAAGAGATGGAGAAAGTGAGAAGGAAATAGTACTACTGTAACAGTTAAAAAGAGAGAGGAATAGGTTGACGATTGGTAATAGTGCTTAAAAGGAGAAGTGAAACCAAGCAATCTTGCAGGGGAATCAAAAGTGTTTTATAAGGTAGCCTACATGAAGAGAAAAGTCTGGAATTTAGAACAAGTGGAAGTGAAATAATACAGGAAGATAAAACATAGGGAGAATAGTAAATATTGAGACTATTATATCAAAGGAGAATTGTGAAGAAGAGTGGTGAAAAAATCAGAGAGGAAGAGAGATGTAAAGGTAGAAACATGAACCACTAAAAGAGAGAAATTAAAATAGCTTTGAATAGGTTGATAAGATGAGTTAATTGGGAAAAACACGAGAGAGGTAGTCTGTCCAAGCAAAGATGACATTCTAGCATGATCGGAAAATGACACCAGCTCGGTCAATATTGACTTAAAAGTTATAAATTTGGTTTCAAATTATTATAGATCAGAATTTTGCCAAATTGAGACCAAATTTACGTATAGTTTTTGAACCAATATTGACCGAGTTGGAGTTATTTCCTTATCTTGGCAGAGTGTCTTCTTTGCTTGGTCAGACTATAACTTATCTTATTGGAGAAAAATCTGAATAAAAAACAAGAGGAGAAAGTAAGATTGTTGAAAGTAAGATTGAATGTTGAAAGTAAGATTGAGAAAAAATATGAGGAGAAAAGATCAAAGAAGAAGGAAATTATTCATAGAGACAACAAAGACGAAGAAAAAATTGAACAAGGTTGAACAGATAAAAAGGGAATTATCTTGGAAAAGGAAATTGAGAACGGAGAGAATAAGGATAATAACAATAACTTGAAAAACAGAAAAAGTGAAGAGAATAATCTTCAAGAGAAGAGAGAGCAAAGGGATGAAGATGGAAACACAAATACGTGAGAGAATGAGAAATAGAATGTGAGGAAAGAAGAAAAAGGAAATAATGAATGAGAAGGGGGTAAGCAAGAAAAAAACATAAAAAAATTGAGGAAATAATTCAGAAGGAAAATGAGGAGAAAGTAGCACAAATTCGTGAGGAGGATAAAATGTGAGGAAAGAATGAAAAAGAAATGAAGAATAAGGAGGAGGTGAACAAATGAAAACAGATAAAAATGAAATAAAATGATCCAAAAGAAAAGAGAGAAGAACAAGAAGAAGATGATAGCTAAAATACAAGAGGGAATCAAATGGTGGTTCTTATTTTCAGTAACGGTCTTCTGTCAAAACCAGCCGTGGAATGAAATAAAATAATGAAAATGGTGGGTTGAGAGAGAAGCTTGTGATGGGTATCGTCTGTCCAAGCGAAGAAGACATTCTGGCAACATGGGAAAATGACTACAGCTCGGTCAATACAGGTTCAAATACTATTAATTTGGTTTCAAATTGTAGAACAGAATGTTTTCTACAATTTGAGACCAAATTGATCATTTTTGAACGTATAACGACCGAGCTGTAGTCATTTTTCCATCTTGCCAGAATGTCTTCTATGCTTGGACAGACTATACTATACAGAGTGTCTGCGAAATGGTTGTCGCTCGATCATTTCAATACGGTGCAATAATTTATAATGAGAGAATAATTTCGAAATTATACAAATGGACTACACAACTGACTGGAGAAATATTTCTGAGAAAATGGAGTTCTATTTGTTCGATCTCATGGTAGGCTGTAGTAAGAAAACGTTAATCATGTCAAATTTCACTAATCTCTATATATAAAAATTCGCTCCGGCAGCTGGCGGTCGGAAAGAGTGCATTTCAAATGCAATTCTATGATGGCTCAAATCATATGACTTATAATGAGCTATTCAGGGTATGAATTCAAAGGCGCCGTTTTCGAAAAACACAATTTTTGGCATTGTGTTATTCGCCATTTTCTCTGCCATTATTTATTGGATTTTTTTTGTTGATGGCTCAAATTGTAGGGAATAATAAGGGAATTATACCCACCAAATTTCAAAACGATCACGTTATTGGTCGATTTGTAGTGATTTTTCAAAATTTTCATCCCCCAATTTCACCCCCTACCCTTGGACCAATTTGGCTGGTTAACGAACTTGACCGAGATATTAACACTAATGATTTTTGTGCGAAATTTGGTCGCTCTCCGACAAGCCCTTCGGGAGTTATCGTGTTAACAAGAAACTGTACATATATAAATATATTATATAGAGATATATGAATTTGAACGGACATCAGATTCGTGTTCTAGGGGCTCGGAAACGTGTAAAAAATATATCACATCATAAATTTTCGATTGTCAGTGCAAAACCAATAGTGCATTTTTTCAAATGAAATGCACTAAAAGCGAAATGGCACTGACTGATTCATTCATTCATCACCAGAACTAAAAATCCACTGAACCGAATGCGTTCAAATTTGGCAGGCATGTTCAGTTGGACGTTTAGACGAGCGCTAAGAACGGATTTCAAAAACTTTTCACGGATACGCCAAAAATATTAGTTTTTCTAGAGTTTTTTGGCGTTTTCCTCATTTATTCGAGAACCAATCGGTAGAAAATGTTGATATTTGGTGGGCAGGTTCAAATAAGGTCTAGATATGTTGTGTTAAAATATTTTTGCGATCCGGACTGGCGTAATGCCAGTAATCAGGTTTTCAAAATTGTAGATGTGTTGCGGGTTGCACTGTAAATTCAATGGTTCAGCGAGATTTTAGATGAACTAATTTGGAAGATCAAGTTTGAATCATTGAATCAGGTTCCAAACTATATATACTTCCGATATACTTCCCAAGGTTACGCTTAATATTAGCGTTTTACTATTTTTTGGAATTTTCGGAGTTTTTCTTAGATTTTTCTAGAACAAATTGGCAGAAAATGTTGAAATTAGGTGAACAGGGTCAAATCAGGTGTAGAAATGTGTAAATTTCGAATCCCTTCTGAACGGCGAGCGAAGCGAGCTTGTTTGTCTTAGCTGTCACTGACATAGGTTTTGCAGGCGAGCGAAACGAGCCTGTTTGACTCACTTACACTGCCTATACTGTCGGGGGTCCAGGGGCTGAGCCCCTGGCTAGGCGTATAAGGCGAGCGCTAAGCGAGCCTGCCGGCTAGTTTATTATAAAAGCTTACAAAAACAGGTTTCACTTCTTACCAATGCATCAAGGTTTCTCAGTAGACATAGCTTCGCTCGCCTGCAAATTCCATTCAAATGAATTAACTTTGATAATCATATCACTTAGCTGGTGTGAAATGAATACAGCTAAAGATTTATTGGTGAAATGTGAAACCTGGTTCTGTAAGATTTTATAATAAATTAGTGAAATTTGACAAAATCTAAGTTTTTTTTTAGTGAGAGATTTCACAATATCAATTCAAACAATTTTATGAAAAGTAGGCTATAGTCAGTCCAAGCAAAGAAGACATTCTGTTAAGATGGGAAAATGACTCCAGCTCGGTCAATATTTGTTCAAAAATGTAGAATTCAGCCTCAAATTGTGAGAAACATTCTAATCTACCATTTGAGACCAAAGTATAATTTTTGAATCAATATTGCCAAAATGGATTCATTCTCCCGTCTTACCAGAATGTCTTCTTTGTTTGGACAGACTCCAGTTATCAACTTTTTCGGTACCAGCTCTAACAATAATGACCAATAAAAAATATTCATCAGATAAGGATCTTAGCCTACTCTTTATCCGCACACAGGAAGCAGATATTTTTCATGCATCAAGTTCAAACTAAAAGCTTCTAGAAACGCACTGGCGGCTTGTGCCCACGAAAAAGGTGAAGTGCCTGTATTCTTTACTGTACAGCACTTCACCTGTTTCGTGGACACGAGCCGCCAGTGCTGGAAAGTTCAGCAGTGTTGCAAACTTTCTGAATTTTCTGTTGCTTTGGATCGGTTAGGTGTGAAGGTGGTTGTATATTTTACAGACGTTTGTTTCAATTTGTTTCACAAAGTTGGCTCAAGCTGAGAAGACACGCCGTTATAATGTAAAGTGTATGGCAACAGCGTGTCTTCTAAGCTTGCGCCAACTATACACCAGCATACCAGGCAATATCCTTGATCAGAACTAATGGATACGATTTATATTGTAAATTCCACATAAGAATAGTTCGAACGTATATTATGAGGCATTGTAGATCATTTAGGAGGTCTATGGTAAGTTTTTACGGAGCAGCTTGTATTCAAAGTTGGATCTTATAAAAAACATTTTATTTTGTATTATAACTGTAATTTCTCATTTAATTATGGCTTTTATTGTAGTGCACACTCACTTCCCATTGGCTGCAAGCGATGCTGCTTGATTTAATTCATTAATTTTGACTTATTTGTGATATTTTTTACAAATATGCCACTGTAACCGGTTGGAAATTTATATTACTCTTTCACCTTACACATGACACTATATGTAACGAGTGGCCCCATAGCTATACTATTTTGTAAAATCCTGAAATTAAATATTTTTCGAATCCTTAGAACATTACTTGAAAAAATTTGGCACTCACCATAATAATTTTTTAAACACACAAAATACAAACACACACACAACTAATCACACAAACTTCCATCCTGTACTATTGAAATGAAACTAAACCACGATTCTACCTCTATTAACTCTTTAAATCGAAGGACACTTTAAATCAAATAATAACGAATTCAAAGAAGAAAACCTGACAACTTTGCCCTTCTGAATAGGAACTCCCATTCAGAGAGCCGAGGCCTTTCATCACTACATTTCCGATCGCTACCGTGTCTGAATTGAGACTCCTTGCTTTTTCCAAAGAGAATTTCCCCTTCCAACTTCCAACGGCACCCAGCTCCACGAGCAAAATTCGATTTGAGCCAACAAAATTTCTCAAGAGTTCAATTTTCGTGCAATTCCGAGTACAGTATATCTTTTCAACATTAAATCGAAACAGATACTCGAAAAAACACGAAAATTGCACTATTTCAGATACATAAGCAGTGATTTAGCAATTTAAATAGAACATAATCAACTCTCACTGAACAATATTACTTCAAAAATCAAAGTTCATTCTCATAATTTCTTAATAATTCCGAACAGTTCAATAACCTGAAAAAGAGAAATATAGAACACACAAAAGAAACACAATAATAAATTTCAATTTTCACACTATTACACCGGAAGGTTAATAACATTAATTTGTTGCTAAAAAATTAAGAGGGAATAAACGGTACTGTACTTAATTAAATCCAAGTAACCGCACCTAAATTGAGCATCTAGTGTTCAATGAAATAGTCAGTTGGCAAAGTCTGGCCGAGCAAAGAAGACATTCCGGCAAGATGGGCGAATAACTCCGGCTCGGTCAATATTGGTTCAAGAATTATGAATTCAGTCTCAACTTGTAGAGAAGATTGTTTTCTACAATTTGAAACCAGATTTATAGGTTTCGAACCAATAATGACCGAGCTGTAGTCATTTTACCATCTTGCCAGATTGTCTTCTTTGCTTGACAGACTACACTGAGTCTGAATGGACTCTTCATACTTGGCTCACCAACGTTCAACTTTAATTCTTGCCTGCTTTGAATATTTGTATCGAGGCTTCCTTGTAAGAGAAAAGTTTTAATGAGTTTTTCGTGATAAATTGTTGCTGGATGTGCTTGCTCGATCTGCTGCTGTTTGCTCCTTGAAGTGATGCAAGCGAAAGAAGAAGAAGAAGAAGAAGAAGAAGAAGAAGAAGAAGAAGAAGAAGAAGAAGAAGAAGAAGAAGAAGAAGAAGAAGAAGAAGAAGAAGAAGAAGTTCTGAAGAAAGAAAGGTAGGTGGGAAAACCAAGAGGATGAGGAGAGAATAGAAAAGTGAAAAGTTTTCGCGGAACGATCGAGTCAACAATTCGGATCGACGACTTTTGCATACGCTACAAGACACAAGAGAAACTATAAAGAAGAGAATAATAGACAAAGTAAGAAGAAAAGGAGAAGAAGAAGAAGAAGAAGAAGAAGAAGAAGAAGGAAAAATCTAGTTGACGAAGCGTGTGTAAATTTTTTTGATGGTAGGCTAAGTTTTCTTTTAAAAGTTTCCAAGAGTGGTAAACACAGAAGGAATTCGTTCAAAAGTTTAATAGTTTCATTGGAGCTGAAGAGTGTTACATTGAAAGATCACACAGTATATCTCGACAGAATTAGTATTAGATCAGTCAATGAGTGTTTTTAGAGGAGAAAAAACATATGAGGCTAATTTTTCGCCCATCGATTACTATCATATAGACAATTGTTCTGCCAGAAGTCCTCACCCCCACCCCTCTTGCTTCCCCCAGCATCCCCTCAAAGTTTCCATTTGCAAGGATTTTTTATATTGGATTTATCTCGGCAACCTTTAAAGATAAAAAACCAACTTTTTTCTCATTATTCAGAAAATGAAATTCTCTTCATTTCATGTCATTACCATTTCTCTCTATCTCCTGTGGATCAAGAGTTATACATTTAAGAATGAGAGAAACCTCTAAATTCAAGCCTGAAAATGCTATTATTTTCCAAATAAAAGTTTTCCAAATAGACGTGTTATTCTGTCGAGTTACAGTTAATCTGGTTTCAAATCGTAGGGGACAATCTCCTCTACAAATAAAGACTGAATTCATTATTTTTGAACCAATATTGATCGAGCTGTAGTGATTCCCCCATCTGGCCGGAATGTCTTCTTTTCTCGGCCAAGTTATATCGACTGATTATTTCCATTAAACAATGGATGCTCGATTTGGTTGCGGTTCTTTGGATTTAATTAAGTACCGTTTATTCCATATCAATTTTTAAAAAGCTTATTTTTTACAAAGACTCCAACTCCTGTATTCCAATCTCTCTTGTTATTGATTTTAAACATTCTTTTAAAACATTCGATTCCATCTCACCACGAAGATGACAATATTAAGTCTATCAAATAACATTTATATGCTATTGTTTGTTTCGGATGGACACGTTAAGCTGTCGGTCCCGGCTGCCTAAAAACAGTCGTTAAGTCATGTCAGAGGCCCTGAAATTGATCAGGAGCGACCTGAAAACTCTGACACCAGACCTGAGCCAGCCAAGTTACACGAATATTATTATTATTATTATTATTATTATTATTATTATTATTATTATTGTTTGTTAAAAGTTATTATTTGGCAAAGAATTGTATGGAAAGTATATTATTGAAAGTAGGATAAAAGTATTATTCTCGACTAGGCGGAGTTAGGACTAGGAAGTCCGTTTTATAAGTCCTTGAGTCCACTCTAGAATTCGATAAGACATGATAATCGATAAAGCTCTTTACAGGACGGATACGAAAAACCCTTTAGGAGCTTTGATACACAGTAGTGATGGAAAAGTCCAAAATTGATACACAATCAAACAGGAAGGAATCTCATCATAGAATATTAGCAACGTAGGGAGTAAGGTTGATTGTCAAAGTTCAGGCTCAATCAATCAATCAAGCAATTTTATTTTTATTTTTTTGAAAACGTAATAAAACAGTAAAATATTCGTAACATCAAACTTAGAATAAAGATTTACAACAAGGTATGCAATAACAAGAAAAACTACTAAAGAAGCCAACTCCCATAACTTAACACTTCCTCTACGAGGCTCGTTTGACAATGCCTAAAATTCGGTCAAAATAACTAATGGCTCTCTGAAGCATAGTATTTTATATACTTTACTAGCCGGCAGGCTCGCTTCGCTCGCCTTTTCCTCCTAGCCAGGGGGCTCCGCCCCTGGACCCCCGACAGTATCAGCAGTGTCAGTAGGTCAAACAGGCTCGCTTCGCTCGTCTGAAAATTCCGTTCAGAAAGGATTCAAGGATCAAAACTTATTGAACACAGCATTTCTAGACCTAATCTGGAAATCCCACCAAATTTCGACATTTTCTAACAATTTATTCTCGAAAAATCCAAGAAAAACTCTGAAAATTCCGAAAAATAGTGAAACGCTAATATTGAGCGTAACCTTGGGAACTATATCGGACATAGTTTGAAACTTGATTCAATATCCTCCGAATTAATTCATCTATAATCTCGCTTCTCGAATCATTCAATTTACAGTTAGGATTGGTCGTATCAAGGCGGAAGATATGCAACCCGCAACACATCTACAATTTTGAAAACCTGATTACTGGCGTAATCTTGAACGGATTGCAAAAATATTTTAACACAAAAACCTCCCTTGAACCCGCCGACCAAATATCAACATTTTCTACCCATTGGTTCTCGAAAAATTGGGAAAACGCCGAAAAACTAAAATGTTTGGCGTATCCTTGAAAAGTTCCTAAAATCCGTTCTTAGCGCGTGTCTAAATGTCCAACTGAACATGCCTGCCAAATTTGAACGCATTCGCTTCAGTGGATTTTTAGTTCTGGTGATGAATGAATGAATGAATGAATGAATCAGTCAGTCAGTCAGTGCCATTTCGCTTTTATAGATAAAGATTTCAAAAAATACCTCAAAAAAGATTAATTAGCTTCAATTCTCAACCATTCACAAATAGAATCAGCTCATTCCCAATAATGATTGCAATGAGCTTTGTATCAAAGCTACAAGGAGTTTCCTTCCTGTATCAATTTTGTTCTTCGTTTCATGGAATTACTGCAAATAAGAAATCCGCCTTGCAAAAAGGGCTCAAATCCTCAAGATTTCAATGGTGGAGTGTAGTTCTGTCATTTTTGTAGATAGTTTTCATCCAATGTGAATTTCTTGTAAAATTACAAGAGATTACAATAATGAGTAATTGATTTAATGCAGCAAAACGAGAAACAAAATGCACTGGCGGCTCGTGCCCACGAAACAGGCGAAGTGCCCGTATCTTTTACTGTACAACACTTCACCTGTTTCGTCAGTGACAAAATGAAAACAGAAGAAGAAACAAGAATAAAAAATGAGAACACAACCAACAACAAGAATTGTGGGAAACGACAAGAAAGAATAACAGAGAGATTGTCTTGTTATTTTTCTTTTTCTTTTCTCAGGCCATTTAATTTGCAAAACAGTATGAAAGCGCAACAGATAAACAATTCAGCCGAAGTTTTGTATTATTCCACCTCATACTCTTTCCGTAGATTTTCTTCCTCTTCCTTCTTCCATCAACTTTTTCTTTTATTATTCATTTTCATTCACACAGCTTTTCAGAGAATATAAACTCGTTGAATCTACTATGATCTGTGCAAGCAAAGAAGACATTCTGGCAATTTGGGTAAATGACTCCAGCTCCGTCAATATTGATTCACGAATTGAAATTTTCGTGTCAAATTTTAGATCAGAATGTTTTCTACAATTTGAGATCTAATTCATATTTTTCGAACCAATATGGACCGAGCCGAAGTCATTTTCCCATCTTGCCAGAATGACTTCTTTGCTTGGAAAGACTATCCTCGCTTTCACCGTGAAATGAAATGAGGTGAGACTCAGTGTAGTTACACCGATAGTCTCTTTTCTTCTTCTTCTTCTTCTTCTTCTTCTTCTTCTTCTTCTTCTTCTTCTTCTTCTTTCTTCTTTTCTTCTTCTTCTTCTCCTTCTTCTTCTTCTTCTTCTTCTTCTTCTTCTTCTTCTTCTTCTTCTTCTTCTTCTTCTTCTTCTTCTTCTTCTTCTTCTTCTTCTTCTTCTTCTTCTCCTTCTCCTTCTCCTTCTTTCATCGTTTCTCCATCTCCCTTATCATTTTTAAAAGTTTCTGTTCCTCCACGTTCCTCCTCCATGTTTCTCTACTTCCTCCTCTTATCTCCTCTTCCTTTCTCTTTCTACTCTACTTCTTATCCTCCACTTCCTCTCTCTTCTTGATCTCTATCCTCTACTCATCTCATTTTCTCTCTCCTCTTTCTCTTTCTCTTCTATTCTTTCCTACCATCCTTGTTTTCTTACCATATACCGCAAATTTGAATATATTCAAATTTTTCAACAGCGCAAGATTAAATTTCTCGACTAGACTGCTCTAGTCTGTCCAGGCAAAGAAGACATTCTTGCAAGATGGAAAAATGACTCCTACTTGGTTAATATCGGTACAAAATCTATAAATTTCATCTCAAATTATAGAAAACATTTAGTTCTTTAATTTGAAACCTGATTCATAATTTTTCAACCAATATTGACCGAGCTGGAGTCATTTCCCCATCTTGACAGAATGTCATCTTGGCTTGGACACATTATAGCATCGTCCACTGTTTTCAAGTTACGGTTAAATGGAATTTTGAATTATTTTCTTCTCGAGCTCAGATTCAAGTCGCCTAGCGCTCTAGGTGTTGATTGAATTATGCAATACAGCTGAGAGGTGGGTTAATATCATTCAAAATTCAAATTTCTAGAATTTGAAATTCTTAAACAAATACAGTGCTTGAAAGATGTGGCACAAACATAATTGAATATATTTGATGAACAAATAGAGGTGGAATTATTCAATTCAATTCAAGTGTGTAATGCTTTTATCAAAAAACGAGAAAAGAAAATGTTTTTGAAGAATTCGAAGTCATTTGGTAAGTACAGGATTTATTTTGTTGAACTGGAAAACTTGTGTAGAAAATTTCTGAATATTCAGGTTCGAAACAGTGTGTCACGGCACTGGCGGCTCGTACCCACGAAACAGGTGAAGTGCCCGTATCTTTTACTTTACAGCACTTCACCTGTTCCGTGGGCACGAGCCGCCAATGTGTCATGTCTCAATTCACTTCACACGAGATTCGCAATTGAACTGAACTCTGAAACAACCGAATTGATTGGTATTTTTGTGTCAAATATTAAGGCGTTTCGTCTGTACCTTGTACGATCCAATTACAATTGGAACAGCTGCCAAAGTATATTCGTTACTGTAGTAAGCTAGTTCGGAACAGTTTCGCAGACATCAGCTGTTGGAGCGCACAGGAAACAGACGAAACTATCTTAATTTCTTGCACCTGCTATAACCAACGGCATCTACCGGGAAACTTGAGAAGCAGCTTGACGAGTTCGTCCTCCATTACTGGCTTGTGATTGGCTGGAGGCGTGGCCAGGTGGGGGTTGGGTTAGGTGGGAGACGACCAATAGTTTCTTCTGATTCAAGTATCATTATTGCACATGGAACTTGTATATCTTTTTGGAACTTAAATTCATAATTTTAAAAGTGAATTAAACCCCATTTCCAAAACAAGTTATAGAATGTTGTATAGTATGTTATAGTATAATAGTATGTTATAGAAAGACAGATTACAAAATTAATAATTGAAATAACAAGAATTTGTCTAAAATACAGTATAAAATGGTAGATCATTAACTAAAACTCAAGGTGGTTTCATTTGTTCATAGTACTAACCAGTATTGCAGGCCTACTTTCCACTCACTGGCTAGTTACTTGCACATCTTGCATCTGCTAGCTAGCTAACTTGTATTCGTCTAGTAAATAGCCAGTAATTTGACGAGCTGACTGGATTATTAGCCTATTCTAAACTCTCTTCTCTAGTCAGCTGATTAAGTAGAGCTACACCGAGTATTTGCAAACAACATCAGCTGTTGTAACGCACAAGAAGCAAACGAAACTCTCATAATATATGGCACCAACTACAGTATAATTGTTGTTAAGTGGTCCATGAATTGAAGAGCAGTCCCAGCTCACCGTTCAGCTGAGACCGCACTGCCGGTGGGTAGAGCCTGGAGGGTGGAGGGTAGTTGGTAAATCTATAGAACATACACACCATCAACAGTAATACATCGTATGAATGGTATGTGTTCAGCTGCCATCTTAAAATTCTTAAATTTGGACAACATAACCTCAAAAAAACAGAATGACGTCATACCATTCATTCGATTTATTACTGTGGATGGTGTGTATGTTCTATAGATTTACCAACTACCCTCCACCCTCCAGGCACTACCCACCGGCAGTCCCAGCCAACCATCTGAGCCCCAAGGCCAAGCCATGTCCAACACATAGCCTATTCTAGCAGGTATTATGATGAATCCTTCCATATAGGATCCTAATGATCCTCTGCAATTCAAAGACCTTTAGCTTACTCCTTGTTAATGAACTTTGAGACAAGTAGATTTATCAACCAAGATGCTCAAATTACTAGGCAAGGCACATCAATTATTGCAAGCATCAGATTATTACGACGGGATAGGCTATGACCTTCATATAGTACATACCAATGGAACTGGCGTATGGTGAATACCTTTCACCCTTGATAACTCTCTCAGTACAGTCTGAAAGCAGTCCACAAGAAGCAAAACTGTTCAGCTGAGGTCGCCCTTGACTTGATCAGCTCTTGCAGACCACTCACCGACTGTCCTGACAGAGCTGAACATTGATAACAGTCAATCTCTAACCGCCAGTTTCGTTGGCGCCTGCTGTAGGTGTTTGACTTTGATCATCCTTCAATGTCACTGATAGTCTGTCCAAGCAGAGAAGACATTATGGCAAGATGTGAAAATGACTCCAGCTCGGTCAATACTGGTTCAAAAATTGAAAACTTGGTCTCGTATGGTCGGAAACATACTTATCTACAATGCTAGATCAAATGTATTATTTTTGAACCAATATCGACCGAGCTGGAGTCTTTTTCCCATTTTGCCAGCATATGTCTTCTTTGCTTGGACAGACTAAAGTCAACAAGCTGATGATAGATATTGTTGGTGACAAAAATTAAGGCGGTCGGCGAGTGATTGTTAATAATGTTCAGCTCTGTCAGGACAGTCTGAAGCTGTCTTCAAAAGTGGATTTGTATAACTGAGGCTGCTCTCGTTTAGACAGACTCTTGCAAACACCTTGTCGACTGTCCTGACAGAGCTGAGAATGGTTAAAAGTTGTTCGCCAACCGCCTTTATTTTTGGCATCAGCTCATAGAGTGTATGTGTGTTGGAGTTTGGTATAGTCTGTCCAAGCAAAGAAGACCCTCTGGCAAGATGAGAAAATGACTCCAGCTCGTTCAATATTAGTTCAAATATTTTTGACTTGGTATCAATCGTAGGATACATTCTGATCTACAATTTGAGACCAGATTTTTTATTTTTGAACAAATATTGACCGAACTGGAGTCATTTCCATCTTGCCAGAGGGTCTTCTCTGCTTGAACCTGAAGACGTGGAGTACTTAATAGATGACAATATTTAATGAGGAATGGGGGGACTAAGAGGCTGGGGATATATTGAGCTCACCTTCAACTTCATCTATTTATAATACCATATAAATAAGCAACATGGTTGATCCAATCAAACTTTAAAGTAGGCCTATATTATAAATATCTATCTATCTATCTATCTATCTACCTATCTATCTATCTATCTATCTATCTATCTATCTATCTATCTATCTATCTATCTATCTATCTATCTATCTATCTATCTATCTATCTATCTATCTATCTATCTATCTATCTATCTATCTATCTATCTATCTATCTATCTATCTATCTATCTATCTATCTATCTATCTATCTATCTATCTATCTATCTATCTATCTATCTATCTATCTATCTATCTATCTATCTATCTATCTATCTATCTATCTATCTATCTATCTATCTATCTATCTATCTATCTATCTATCTATCTATCTATCTATCTATCTATCTATCTATCTATCTATCTATCTATCTATCTATCTATCTATCTATCTATCTATCTATCTATCTATCTATCTATCTATCTATCTATCTATCTATCTATCTATCTATCTATCTATCTATCTATCTATCTATCTATCTATCTATCTATCTATCTATCTATCTATCTATCTATCTATCTATCTATCTATCTATCTATCTATCTATCTATCTATCTATCTATCTATCTATCTATCTATCTATCTATCTATCTATCTATCTATCTATCTATCTATCTATCTATCTATCTATCTATCTATCTATCTATCTATCTATCTATCTATCTATCTATCTATCTATCTATCTTGTCATAAACCACAGGTTTTGACAGCTCCTCAAGCATATAAAAATTTAAAATTAATTCCGTTTTATAATTTATATACATTATATAAGCCAGATCACCAGGAAGTAAATTTGTGCTGACTGGATGAAAAGGCTCTGAGCTGCTAAGTGGTGGAACTTTTCAGTCTCCCCACCAGCCAGTTATTTTTCACATTAGATTTTCCCACTTTTTCTTTTCTGGAGTCAGTTGTGTTTGTGCCTCCTGAAGACTCTGACTGGCCTGGACCTGGACCTTCCCTCTGGTTAGCCAAGGATGGGGTATCGTTAAAATAAATTTTATATATTTTTTAATAATTTTTTTTCAGGATATTGATGTAACCTTTTTTAAAAACTTAAGAGGATGATCCTCAATTAAATTAAATATATAAAAACTCTTATTTTAAAATTATAAAAATTATTCTAAATTTTAAATAAACCCCATTTTTTCAGTTTTCTGTTTTTAAGCAAATTTTTCATCAATTGATGTTTGGAAATAATTTTAAGAAACCTCTTTATTTTGTTGCAATTTATTAAAACATTAAAATTCGTATATATCTTAATTAAAGTCTTTATTCACATATTTGTTTTCATAAATCTTTCAAACCTTTAGCTAATATTGAAATTATTTGCTCTACCATCTGAACGAGGCATCTCCAGTCATTTGTAATACTTTTCTTCCCGTTTTGGGAAGTGGTGGAGCCCCCAACTTTTCAATTTATATTTAACATAATATAATATTACAAATGATGGAGACGCACACTAATCAATTCTCCACAAATGGTGGAGGAACGCCGTGTTTATTTCTGTACTCTAAATTAATTTAATTGCTAAATAAATAAAAAATAACAGATTAATCTGACATTCAGTTGGACTTTTCCGGTCCCTTAATCCCGTAAAACTATGATTAGCAAATTAAATAAGTCCAATTTAATATAATTAAAATCAAAAAGAAAATAAATTCACTGCATAGTCTTATAAATATCGTCAGATAGAATAGTAAATAAAAATAATACTTCATAACTTAAACAATACTTTTCGAATAATTAGAACAAAATTGTCAGTGAAAGTGATCAATTGAAACTTAATTATACTTTATTGCATGACCTTCATTTCAGCACGTCTACGATTTACGATTATGGAGACAGCTAATTGTTTGATCAAGTTCAATAGTATTCAATTATATAATATGCTCTCGAATAGCATAAACAGAACTCTGAATGGGATTGAACATTCATTAACCAACGTTATGACTATTTCTAAACTGTGTATGTGCATGTTACAATAGTATTATTTTTTATTTTTTTCATTCATATGATTAGGTACATTTCCCAAGCAAAACAATTTGAAAATCATAAAGCACTGCTTTCCAATGACCAGTTTACCCGATCTTAGAAGTATTTCCACTAGTAAACTCGATTTAGAAAATGCCAGATATTTAGCAGAGCAGTACAAACTTTATATACCCAAAAATGCTGACTTGGAATTTATCAGGTCCACTCTAAGATTAATTAAAAAGAATTTTAATGATCTTCCAAATTATCAAAAAGAGCGAGAAAGAGCTGTTCAATACATTCTAACTACTGTTAAGCTTTCAGATGAATTAAAAGACCAATTTCCTGATCTGCATATTCTAGAGAAAACCCTAAGGCAAAACTTTAGACTCCAGGAGACAGGAGAAAATTCTCGCCCATCAACACCTCTTGTAAAACAAACGAGTCAAACTGAATTTGTTTTCCCAGAGAAAAGTCTCGAACAAAACAAAGAAACTAAACATCTATCCTTGTCAACACCAAATTTATTAGAAATACCAGCATTTAAAAAACCTGTAATTCCTCCCACTAAATTACCCAACAAGGACATCCAAATAATAACCAACCAAGACCCCCAAATAATACAAGTTGAAGAGCCTCAAAAAGTTCAAGTTGAAATAATAAAACAGGACACCCAGATCCAAACAGCAATGGCTGACAGGAAAAGACCATTTTTTACTCCTCAATCATTTTCGGCCGCACCTCACGAAAATATTTCCGAATTTATTCAAAATTATAAGCGAGTTGCCAAAGCAAACTCATGGGATAATGACGATTGCCTTATGTATCTCCCATTCTATTTGAAAGGAAGCGCCGCTCAATACTTTGAAACTATATCTGAATCGCTTCAAAAACAAAATACCCTCAATTTCGAAAATGTAACAAATGCACTACTTGGCTACTTTGAGCCAATTGCATCACTTGAAAAAATCGAAATAGAATTGATGAATCGAAAAATGTCTCCCAGAGAAACCATTCAAAATTACATGGCTCATATTCTGTTTCTATGTCAGAAATATGATTCAGAAATGTCAGAGAAAAGAAAAATACGCTACATCTTGAGAGGGCTTCTTCCCCATATATTGGACAAAATAATCATGTTGAAAAACGACACAATGGCGGAATTGGAAAAAAATATTCAGAAATTCGAGTTATCCCAATTTATTACTGACGATAGAGTAGGATTGTTACCACACTCATCAAACGAAAGTAAAAATATGTTAGGGCTATCACAACATGAAGAGCGAATAAACAATTTGTCCAACAGATTAGAGAAATTGATTAAAAAATCTGAAGAGCAACAAATGATACACGTGGTTCAACCCTCACATAAAATAGAGATGCAGGATAGGCCCCAGAGATCAAATACTCTTTATCAAAAACCCAAAAAATACAATAACACACAACATAATGAAGTCCACTCAGGCACACAGAATTTCAAAAATAAACAACAATGTGCAATTTGTCACTATCAAAACCATACAACAGAAAATTGCTATCATAACAAATTGAATCAGAAAAATCAAACAAATTCTTCAATTCCTAATAAGAAACAACGCCATTGCGCCATCTGTAATTACAGGAATCATAACACTGATGAATGCTATTACAATGGATTGAATAAGAAAAATGCTGCTGAAAAGGCTCAGCCTCTCTGCGAAATTTGTAAGAAAAGTAATCACACAGTAGATTCATGTGAATTCAATAAACTTCCAAAAAACGAGTAGAGAGGACACCTGACACAGCGACCGCTGTAAGGTGTCCGATTAGAATTAAAGAAGATGTAAAAGAAAAATTCAGGAGATGACAAATTCACAAAATAATAAATCTTATGCTGAAATTGTAGCCATTCCTAAAGATTTGGATAAGTCATTAACAATAACACCACAAATGGATTCACGAGCAGATAATCCTCAAAGAGTGAAACAAATCCACAATACACATAAAACATTTGATAATTCTCAGAAAATTAATTCAAACAACAACGAAGATATTAAAATTCTAGATGAAAATAACGAAGATAGAAATACAATGATAATTATCCAGAACATAATAGATAATTATGCTTTCCCAATAGTAACTGATTTCCAAGTTTTTGATGCGGAAAATACATTTAGTCTGTTAACCAGTACTAACAAGAATCTTACTGAAATAATAGAAGAGGATAACGTTGATGTTCCATTTTGGATTTTTTTTTAAAAAGACCTGTAAAAATAAGTAACAACGAGAATTTGAATGTTGGCTATTCGTTAATAATAAGTGATAACAAAACCGGAAAAATATATCATTACACAAATTCTATGAATCATAATTATCAAGATGCGAAAAGTCTTGCATACAAAATATTTCTAATGAGAAAAGCTCTCCCAGTATCGAAAAACATTTCACATGATTATTCTGAAAGGTACCAACAATTGAGCTTCCACGATGAAATTACAACTCAAATTCACCTAATCGGATACTTCATCAATATATTGTACTACTTACTGAAATTCAGGACAATAGAAGGATTTTCAAAGCTTGACAATATTGCAAATTTACAAGAAAAAATTTAAACAATATAAAAATATGCTTGAAGGAAAAACGACCGCTATCAACTATGATTGATAAACCAAGCGTTTTCTTGTTAATAGAAGAAAAACTCGCTATCATGACAAATTCACTCCAGCTGCTTCCTAAACCTCCAGAAAAATTAATACCTATAGGTACACAATGTAACAAGGTAGGAACAGCCTTACAAATTTTTGGTGAATCAAATAATAAACAAATAAATATTTTGATAGATTCAGGCTCAAATGTCTCTCTTGCTAGGAAACATTTAGTTGCAGAAGAAGACATTGTTGATAATCTGTATGTTGCACTATATGCAGCCAATGAGAAGAAAATTCCATTCTTAGGAAATGCAATAGTAAAATTCACCATAGAAAACATCGCTTATGAACAAAATTGTTACATAGTTGACGAATTGTCAGTAGATTTACTGGTAGGAAACAAATTCTTCTTGAAAAATAAAATAGACCTCAAATACAGTTCCCACGAGATAAAACTATGAGAAAGTATCAATTCCCATGGATAGCAATTGGATAAAGGATGTTCAAAGCCAATCATACATGATAACGCAACGTTTCGTTCTTGATACAGACATAAAAATTAATCCATTTGAGACAAAAGAAATTGCAATGTTGAAAAACTCTCATGACAGTACATCTCAATTTTTCACACCGAATGACACCTTACGACGCGGAACGATTTTCTCACACGCGTTAACCGATGAGGTTGACAACTTTCAAGTTATGAAACTCCTGATTTCCTATCGGAAAAATACTTCGAACTCAAAGCAGGCCTAGAAATCGGCGAAGGCTCTGAGACGAGATTTTCCGCACATTCGACACCAATAGGAAAAAGTCCCACGGGACAATCAAAGAGATACCTATTGTTATAAAAAACGACATTCTATTGAAGCCTCATGAACAAATAGATTTGTTTGTAGAAAACTATGATGAGATTCTGAATTGCAATAATTGTCAGTTCACACCAAATCCACATTACTTGAATAAATGTAAAATAAATGTTTCACTTACTAAAACTACTGACAAATCACTTGAATTCATTGCTTATAATTTTTCTTCAAAACCTTTAACTCTTAGAATTGGATCTCAGTTAGGAAACTTAAAGATAAAACCAAACGAGCAATTTCACAGAGAAACAAAATACTTGGAAGCTAGAGAGATTAGCCAAATAAATGTAAAAATATCAACTGATAACGAACTTCCTGATATTATAATACACGAAAATAAAAAAATAGATGTCAATAAAAATATTTGTGAAACATCGTACAAAGAAGTATCCAAACTCATTACAGAATATGCGGACGTTTTCTCCAAGGACAAATATGATATACCTGATTCTAAACTCCCAGCAGTACATATAAATTTAGCAGACAACACACCTGTCTTCTCTTCACCATACAAATTGGCGGCTTCAGAACGCTCTGAAATGAACGATATGATTGATGGTTTATTAAAATCTAATGTAATCGAGAAAGCTAGGTCAAATTACGCCTCACCAGCCTTCATAGTCAGAAATAGAGATAATAAACCGAGAATGGTCATAAATTACAAAAAACTCAACTCTAAAATAATTCATGATAAATATCCTATCCCTAACCCGACAACTGTTCTGGAATCACTCAGCACAGCAAAGTTTTTATCTACTCTTGATTTGACGTCAGCTTTCTATTCGATGTCAATTGCTGAAGGTTCTAGACACTTAACAGCTTTCAACACTCCAGATGGTCTCTACCAATTCCGTAAGGTACCAATGGGATTAGCGATCTCCCCAGCAGCCTTTCAAAGAGGGATTAGTCATGTGTTTTCAGATATGCTGTATAAAAGTGTATTAATATATATAGATGACTTGTACATTATGTCTTCATCAATTGAAGAACATATCAAGAATATAAAAAGTGTTTTCAGTAGACTTAGAGAAATTAATCTGAAACTAAATCCGGATAAATCGAAAATTTGCTACAAAACATTGAAGGTACTAGGACATTGGGTTTCCGAAGAGGGAATATCCCCACTCCCAGAAAATGTAGAAGCGGTATTGAAATTGCCAGTGCCTAAAAATGTAACAGAGCTGAAACGATTCTTAGGAGCAACATCTTATTACAGGAAATTTATCCCCTGTCTATCAAAACGAGCTTATCCGTTGACACAGTTGACGCGTAAAGACGCAAAATTTGAGTGGACAGAAGCTCATCAAAAATCATTTGAAGATCTCAGAGACTGTTTGATAAAGAAACCAATATTGATGCATTATAATGATGAAAAAGAGACGTATATTTTAACAGACGCATGCGCTATCGGAATTGGCGGTTGCCTCGCCCAAAAAGATTTTGATGGTGTTATAAAACCTGTTGCGTACGTTTCGCGACGACTCACAAATTCGAAGAAAAACTGGCCTGCGTCACATCTAGAGATGTTAGCAGTTACTTACTGTATCAATCATTTCAGATCGCTCATAATAAATGACTATTTCACTGTACATACTGACCATGCTTCCCTTCAATATTACAAAAATATTAAAGAACCAAATTCAAGACTAGCTAAATTAGCAGCAAAGCTAGCACAGTACAATTTTGACATAGTATACAAACCAGCGAAGTCTTTGCTTTTAGTTGATGCACTTTCTAGAGCTCCAATTGATAAAACAATCGAGCCAGATTGGCAAGATATCAATGCAATAGAATGTGTGAACATTGGGCTATTGCAAAAACAAGACGAGTTTCTAGGCAAAATCTATTTTGCGGTAATAGATCTCGATAAGGCAGACCCAATAACTGCCAGAAAATCACGAAACTATATTTTAAAGGATGACATTTTGTATTTCAAACACTTGCATCAAAACGTCGTTCATTTGAAACTTGCAATCCCAACCACTTTGATTACGCAAATTCTTGGCCAATATCATAACGATATTACATTTGGAGGACATCTAGGTATTCATAAAACACTGTCCAAAATAACGCCAAAATACCACTGGCCGACGATTCGACAAGATGTCATAAAATACGTGAAAACTTGCCCCACATGCCAAGTAGCTAAGAAAAGTAGGGAGAAACAGGGTGGTCCATTAAAACCCATTACTATAACGAGTCAACCTTTCGACACAATTTGCATTGATGCATGTGGTCCACTCTCTTTCAGGTGGGAGATACAAGTACATTTTCGTAGCTCTCGATCGAACAACTCGTTTCGCATATTGTGAGCCAACAACGGCTATAGACGCTAAAAATACAGCAAAATTCATTTTAAATTTTGCATCTCTGTATGGACTACCCCGTACCATCCATACAGACAATGGATCAAATTTTAAGTCAGAACTCTTAAAACAGCTGTGTCTCTCATTAGGTGTATCTCAAAAATTTGGGTCAACATACATGCCTTCTAGTCAAGGGTTGACCGAAAGATATAATGCAACCTTAATGAATATGCTAAGATGCTATTCCAATGAGAAACAGAATAATTGGCACCTAAATATTCGCCATGTATGTTTCGCATACAATTCAGCAGAACAAGCATCGTTGGGTTATTCACCATTCTACTTGCTACACGGATTTCACCCTATGAGCTATTTAGACATAGCGATCCTACCAGTTTCTCCAACCGGTACAGAAAGAGCTGAAGTTCTAAAAAATCTTCTGGAGATTAGAAATTCTCTGCCAGAAATATTGAAAAACGCACAATTGCAGCAGAAAGAGCAATTCGACAAGAAAATAAAACCATTGCAATTCAAAGAAGGTGATAAGGTTTTAATACAATACCCCCAGGCACAGCCTGATACTTGCACAAAACTAAACAATCCTTATAGAGGTCCTTTTAATGTCGTTAAACAAATAAATCCACAGAATGTAGAAGTAATAACTAATCGTAAAGGAAAGCCATCTCCTGAAATAATACACATACGGAGGTTGAAAAAATATCATTCAGGGAACCAATTAATTAAAGATAATAATTCATCTATATTATGAATATTGTAGTGCGGTGCATTGGTATAATCACCCTAATAACAAGTTGTAAAATATAATAATATGTGTATAATGATTAAATTATGAAATAGGAACTATTCATCAAATATGAGTTTATTGATTATTATTGTTAGGAGCTAATTGTTCTGATTTATAAATAGGAATTTAATCATCATTATTAATATGAACTATAAATATTTAATTAATTGATATAGAGTAGCCTACAAATAATTTTTTTTGAAGTTTTAAATGTTGAATAAGATGTGTACATTAATTTCAGGATTATTCCAGGAAGCAGCTGACGCAATTAATGAATATTATTTTAGGAATTGTAGTATTAATATTGTAGTAGTAATATTGATAGTACTTACATAATAGTATTGATTTGTTTTGTGTTTAATAATTGATGTGTGAAATTAACATTAATGATGTGAGAAATTAATTGATGAGTTTAATCATGATAAATCTATTTTGTAGGAATATAATTATTATTATTTACTTAGGAAGGCTATGTGAATTCAACGTGACTAACGAATTTTGATTTCACAGAAAAATAGTAATCCCGACTATTATTTTTCATATGTAAATAACAATTGTAATTTCTATTCGACAGAAACACTACAATAACATCCGATTTCATTGACGGCAACAACTGCTGAGCTTGCGACCTTGTGTAAAGTACAAGGCCTACTTTGCAGTTCCACCGTTCAGACGGCCATTCAGTAAGCGGAGCGGTGACCTGGAGGAGAAAATCCCCCCCCCATTCCACACTCGAGACGTCATCGGAAGAAAATTCCCTCCTGTCCGTCCACCCAATCGGCAGAACACGAGGAATCACCTATTTCTTCCTTGACAATAACTTGCGGCAGTGTAGCGGAACCGGAATCCCCGTCCCACCCTCACGACAGCGACGAAGAAAATTCCCCCCTTGCTCTTCGCAATATCCCCAGAGAAAGAGGATCTTCGTCATTGTCCATCATTACTCCTGGAGTGAGAGAGGAACATACCCCTACCCCTCACTACAGCGCAAAGGAGAAGGAATCCCCTCACACCCCAGATTCAACAAACCCCCTTGACTACCATCATTCAAAGGATCAAGAGGAAGAAGAAGAAATCACCCCCTGGCCGCCTTCAACCACCAACACATTGCAAAGCAATTGTGAAGAAGTGTGACAGGACACGTCAACGCATATCATGAACTTTATTAATTTATTGATATGAAAAAGTTGTAATGGTGATTCATTTGTTTGTTTTTTGTAAATAACAGTGTTTTTATCTAATATAATTTTTTATTTCAGGTTAATTGTAGTAATTTGAAATTTAATAATAATTAACGATCCTATAAGGACAACAATTAATTTATGTCATAATGATTTAGTTTTTTTTAAATGAAATTTATTACATTGAAGTCTATCACTTACTTGTGAATTCGCTTCACCATTTTTGAAATTTTTCATTTAATGTAATTTTGTCTATCATTTGTCTATATTTTATGAAACTTTTATTTTCATTCTATGCAACATTAATTATTATTGATTTGAGTTTTACTGAATTGAGACTATTGTCTGTAAGATTTTTTTTATTTGAAACTAGGTATCTCATGTCATTTTGCTAGAATCATAATTTCACGCTTCTTTTGTTACTTGTTCTAATTATTTTTAATTTAAAAATTTATGTTTATTATTTCGCTTTTTAGAAAGTAATTTCATATATTAATCAAGTAGGAACTTGCGAAGAGAAATCTTGTGTAATAACAGCCAACCAAAAATAATCCCTTTAAGTAATATTTCATTTTAAATTAATAACAACAAAAAAACTTAAAATGACTATCAAAATTCTACACTTCATTTTTCTTTTATCAGTTCAATGTAAATCAATTGAGCCTACTAAAATATTTTCTGGTGTAATTTTCAAAGAAATCCCTCATACATTCTTGTATGAAGCATCCGTACCCTTAACCTACCAAACGACCTTCCCGTCAAATAATTTCGAACTTCAAGAACAAAGAAAAGTACAACTTCCAGAATGTGACGACGAAGATTGTGAACTAAACAAGGCCATTAGACAACTCTATCTCCTAACAAATGGAATCATCGTCCATGAAAACGATGATTGCAACTTAAACACCACACACAACTCAAAATCCAAAAAATCAAGAACTAGAAGAGCAATTGAAGTTATTGGAGATTTCCTACACTTTTGCTGTGGAACAGCAACCGACTCCGAACTCCACACTTTGACATTCAACGAGAAGACGATTGCAGATCATCTGAACGCCTTCAAGGATATCGTGCATGATGACCACAAAGACCTAGTAGAGGTTACTGGCAACTTGACTGAATTCACCAAAAACATCTCCAGTCAAGTCCACCAGACGTATCACAACATACAAATCCAAATAAATGAAGTCTTGAGGAAAATTCAGAAAAATCAATACAAGACACTTTTCGACAACATGATAGACTACATTTTCCATGCATTTACACAGATTCACCTACTCGCTCGACTTCAATTCATAAAATCAGTAAAAACAACTTGCCAAATGGGACTGCTACCTCAAAATGTAGTGAGCAGAGATATTCTACTTCAAGATCTAGCCGTTTTACAAAACAAATTATCATCCAATAACTACAGTTTGGCAGTACCAATGACTTCTCTACAAGAATATTACAGCTTGAAACTCGCAAGTTGTAACTTTAAAGAAGAAACAATACAGTTGACGATGAAAATTCCAATAATTTCAAAAGAAGAGGAAATGAAATTATTCACCTACATTCCGACGCCATTAACATGGAAGGATAAAAGTGTACATTGAAACAGAAGAAACTATTAATTGCTAAAGGTCAGAACAGGACAGCTGTGATTACCGACGACCACTTGAAACAATGCAATCCAGAAAAAACAAAACTTTGCTACATTCCAAGGCTACAACAATCAGATGACCTCACTTCTACATGCGCATCCCATCTAATCTCATCTTCAACTTTGGGCGAACTTCAAGAATTTTGTCATTTCACATGTGAGACTGATTTTAACACCACCTCCATTGTTGAAGAGAATCCAGCAAGTTTTTATGTATCGAGCATTCAACCTAATACAAACATCATATGCAATGGGACCATCCAACATGAACTCGCAACAAATTTACCAGGGACAACACATATTCTGCTACCCTGTCATTGCTCTCTGGAGATGGGAACCACTACCTTAATTCGAACCACTTTCCCTTGTGATTCTAGAATACCCAGCTTACCACTCCTCAATCACTTCCTTCCTCTTCATTGGCTCAATGTAAAATCAATCAAAATCAATCCTTTTAAACCTCTTCAAAATACAAACTTCAATAATTTTTCTGACATTTTTAATGATGATTGGCACATGAATATACCAACTTTTTCATTCACAATCACATTTCAACTGATACTTTTGAGAAAGTAGAATTGCCTTCCTCATGGACTGATGTTTTAGACTCAGCTTCTTTCACTAAATATTTATTTTTTGTTTGGTTGTGCTTACTCACTCTTATAGCAATAATAATATTATGGAAAATTTACATAATGACAGTTCGTCTTCAACTGGTAGCACGACCTGGTGTAACTATGTATGAAATGCAATAATAATGAGAAGAAAATAATAAATTAAAAACAACAAAGAAAGACATAAATTAATATTATTTAGCTGAGCAAATAATACTAATATGAAATATTCAATAAATAAATTTTTTATTTTCATTTACTCTACCAGGTATTATGTTTAGAATTAGAATTTTTTATTTTCTCATGTAATTTAAATTTAGGGCAAAAAAAAAAAAGTGAAGACCACTGTAGAATGGTTAGGCCTATTCTGTTATCAATTTATTTCGTAGTATTAAGTATTATCTAATTTGAATGGCTTGTATTGTATATTTTTGAGTTATTTGACATTAGAAAAAATTATATATAAAATATCAAGTTATAAGTGCAACTCACACACTATTAGAAAATGTATCAGATAAACTCTATAAACTTCTTGAATGAATTGATTATTCAATTATAAACTTCATATATGTGGTAGTTCTATAATTTCAGCATGAAGACCATTTATAATTCTAGAATAGTAATAACATCTAGGTTTAAGTAGAATATCCCAATACTTTGAATTGTTTTCTCTATTTTATAGGATTTTATTATTTTCAATTTCTAGGATTAATAAATAAATAAGAATTCATTTCACATAAAATCAATGTAAATGGCCAGAATGGACAGCCAGAGTCGGCTGTCAAAGCGAAGGAGGGGAGATGTCATAAACCACAGGTTTTGACAGCTCCTCAAGCATATAAAAATTTAAAATTAATTCCGTTTTATAATTTATATACATTATATAAGCCAGATCACCAGGAAGTAAATTTGTGCTGACTGGATGAAAAGGCTCTGAGCTGCTAAGTGGTGGAACTTTTCAGTCTCCCCACCAGCCAGTTATTTTTCACATTAGATTTTCCCACTTTTTCTTTTCTGGAGTCAGTTGTGTTTGTGCCTCCTGAAGACTCTGACTGGCCTGGACCTGGACCTTCCCTCTGGTTAGCCAAGGATGGGGTATCGTTAAAATAAATTTTATATATTTTTTAATAATTATTTTTTTTCAGGATATTGATGTAACCTTTTTTAAAAACTTAAGAGGATGATCCTCAATTAAATTAAATATATAAAAACTCTTATTTTAAAATTATAAAAATTATTCTAAATTTTAAATAAACCCCATTTTTTCAGTTTTCTGTTTTTAAGCAAATTTTTCATCAATTGATGTTTGGAAATAATTTTAAGAAACCTCTTTATTTTGTTGCAATTTATTAAAACATTAAAATTCGTATATATCTTAATTAAAGTCTTTATTCACATATTTGTTTTCATAAATCTTTCAAACCTTTAGCTAATATTGAAATTATTTGCTCTACCATCTGAACGAGGCATCTCCAGTCATTTGTAATACTTTTCTTCCCGTTTTGGGAAGTGGTGGAGCCCCCAACTTTTCAATTTATATTTAACATAATATAATATTACAAATGATGGAGACGCACACTAATCAATTCTCCACAATCTATCTATCTATCTATCTATCTATCTATCTATCTATCTATCTATCTATCTATCTATCTATCTATCTATCTATCTATCTATCTATCTATCTATCTATCTATCTATATGAAAGGTTAATAGAGTAGAATTACTGGTTGTATTTGCATTTTTCTGTTCAAATGTAGACCCAAATCTAAAGAAGTCAAATCTTATCAGCTATTAAGTCATTAACAGTTGTTATGATGCTATACCATAATGAAAATGAACATTCTCTTCATTAGATTAGATTGATCATGGATATACAGTATTATCAAGTATGATTTAAATAATTGTTTGAAATTTAACAAACAAAATGACATGAATTCATTGAAGAAGTTTATTTAGGCAAAAAGGATAGGCATACTGTACGTGAACATTTTTGCAGGGTTGAAACCAAAAATCTCTGGGGGATGAACATAATTTATGATATTATCGTGTTGCATGTATTATTACATTGTATTTGGAGATTTCGGGGATAAGTATTGCCTTAATTACTCCCTGCTTTCTCGTGAATGATGTAAAAAAGTAACTTGCCCAGTTTCTACAATGAAGTAGGCTTGCAAACACTGGCGGCTTGTGCACACGAAACAGGTGAAGTGCTGTACAGTAAAAGATACGGGCACTTCACCTGTATATTTCCTGGGCAAGAGCCGCCAGTGCTTGCAAATGAATATTGGATATTCTATTTGCGCTGTTAATAGAATACAGGGTGTTTCAGGTGGAATGTGCAATACTTCTCAGGCTGATTCCTTACACCAAGTAGACAAAAAAGTTCCATGGGACCAACCCCGAAAAACGCTTTGTTACCGAGATAACAATGGCGGAAAATTGAGATTTTTCAAAATATATTAATTTTTCTAATTTTTTAGAGGCTTTAGTGAGGTTCTAAAATAATCAAATCCTATGTAAAATTAGCTGAGGAATTCAATGAAACCAATTCCAAGTCTGTAACTTAAACGGTTATTGAGATAATTGGAAAAATATGCTAAAAAACGCCATTTTTCAACAATAAGGGTTATAACTGGATAAAGAAACATAAAATTTTATTTTTTAATAATGGAAGTTGAAGAGAGCTGGATTCTGAAGAAAAAGTTAAATGGCGGCGATTGTATAAATCTTACCTAAATCTCAGAAATGGCGATCAAAAATCGCGAAATTGACAAAAGTGATGAATTTGTATTTAGTAGCGATTTTGCGATTTTTGATCGCTATTTCTGAGATTTGGGTAAGATTTACACAATCGCCGCCATTTAACTTTTTCTTTAGAATCCGGCTCTCTTCAACTTCCATTAATAAAAAATACAATTTTATGATTCCTTATCCAGTTATAACCCTTATTGTTGAAAAATTGCGTTTTTTTGCATATTTTTCAAAATATCTCAATAACCGTTCAAGTTACAGACTTGGAACTGGTTTCATTGAATTCTTCAGCTAATTTTACATGGAAATTGATTATTTTAGAACCTCACTAGAGCCTCTAAAAAATTAGAAGAATTAATATATTTTAAAAAATCCCAATTTTCCGCCATTGTTACCTCGGTATCAAAGCGTTTTTGGGGGTTGGTCCCATGGAACTTTTTTGTCTACTTGGTGTGAGGAATCAGCTTGAGAAGTATTGCACATTCCTCCTGAAACACCCTGTATATCTAGATTTCTGGAATCGTAGATCAAAAATAATAATTATTATATGGGCAAAGCAAATTCACTTAAAGAGCAGAATAGCCGATTATGGAGCAGATGTTCTCAGTTCTATTAATAACTATTTTTGTGAACTCTAATCACAAATCATATTACTTATACAAAAATTAATACATTTGCAAAATAATCATTTTTAATTAAATTTTGTATTGATTGAGTTGAACGTTCTAATATTGTAATATGTTTTGTTTTTATGGTAACCTCAATAATTCCTATTAAATTTGGAGCATAACATTTGAACAACTTGAATATTTCATGACAATATTTTGATTTATTTTCAAGCAGATAATAATATTATTAGGATGAAAACAAAGTGAGCGAATTTGAATTTGTAACGCAGATTTATGAAACATTTAGGATCTTCAAAATGTATTATCGCCTAGTTTTTATGAATAATAATTCATCTGTTCTTCTCAGCAGGGTCCATTTCCCACTTTCCTCCATCCTGTAAAAATACAAAAATAAGTGATTTAATAGGATCTAGTAATCATAATCATATTTATTCATTCAATAATTCACAAAGGAGAGTACAACATGGTTTCTCCCGAACTATCAATTCTCTATTTCATATAAACAGTTCAAAAGTAGCCTAGGCTATGTTTTACAATTTTCCTCCATCATTGATCTCCGTTATTCCCAATCAATTTTAATCAAGATTGATGATAAATCCAATTTTCCAATAATGCTATCTTCGGAGTTAGCTCATCACTTACTTCTGGCCGATCATGCACTTTTTACTCCCTCATACATTGATAGCCTATTCTAATTTCCTATCAATGACTTTCTACTTTATAGCATCTTTAAACAATCTTTCTTAAAGATCTCAATTGAATTGTATTTCAATATACAAATTTTTAAAGATAAGATGGGTGTTATAACTGACGCACAACCTTAAGGCTGTTTCATCTGCTCCTTTTGCGCTACAACAGCTGATACTGTCTATTAGAGCTGTTATTTTTCCATGTTTAGATGATGATTTTTTTAATGAAAAAGACAACAGATGCTTTACATCAGCTGTTGAAATGTTACATATGCGATGGAACCGCCTAACTTTTCGACCACAACTACTCTAACTTGAATTGATTAAAGGCTTTATAAGCTCGAGATAGTGAAAAGTATAGTCTGACCAAGCAAAGAAGACCCTCTGGCAAGATAAGAGGATGATTCAAGCTCGTTCAATATTGGTTCAAAAATTATTGATTATAATTATCGTAATGTATTATTGAAATAATAATTTATGAAATTATTATCGTAGGAAACATTTTGATCCACAATTCGAGACTAATTCAACATTTTTTGAACTAATATTGACCAAGCTGGAGTCATTTTCTCATCTTGCCAGAGGGTCTTCTTTGCTTGGACAGACTATAAATCAGCGTGAGTGATAGGGCCTACATCGTCCATCATTTTCTCGCTAGCAGCCATTTTCCAAGGAAGAACTCACGAAACACTGCCAACCAATCAGAAAATTAAGGCGTGCCCAAGTCAATTCCGAAACACCACGTGACAACTGCCGCCATTTAATGATCGAATTGGAATCCTTTTCGACGACCAATCAGAGACGAAGGCGGAGCTTGAGGCGTGTCCAATGGAAGTGGAAGCAAGTCACCCTATTGCTACTGCCATTGGCTGGCTGGATTAGAGCTATTTGGAATGTTTTTTTCAAGAGAGTTGGTAATGGCAGTGGACATTGCTGCAATCTTCGAATAATAATCTAGAGAGGTTTGAGTACATAAGTATATAAGATTTTAGTCACTATAGACACTATATAGACACTTATAGTCACTGTAGTTCTGAATATGAAGTTTCCTCAAACTTTTTCTCCTTTAATAGAAAGCCCTACCCTAATAAAATGACAGTGTCACATCGATATCCCATAATAGAAGCATTGAGTACAGTAATAAATAATGCATAATGACACTACTCATTGTATGTAATTTTATGGATGAAGAAATATGGAATGAAATGAAATGCATGTTAAAGTTTAGTATTAGTTTATTTCTCTTTTGAGAATAATTTTCATGGAATAGGGTCATTAAACGTTTTGTACAGAATCTATTGTATATTTTCTGTTATGGATTGCGATAGAGATTTGCAAAAAAATTGGGAATAGGATTATGTTGTGAGCTAGCTTTGATATGTAGCAAGTCAAATATGAGACCGTACACGAGAAACGCATCCGTTCAAACAGCTGATTGAAAAATGATCTGAATGCTTTAAAACTTTCCACTCTCAAGGTCATGTTCAAGGAAGCAAAAGATCTAAACTTAGTTTATGAAAAGTAGTTTGGACCAAAAATATAATAAACTACGGTTTAATGATCGAAGATATTGTCGCTTTTATCGTAATGAGTTTCATTCGAGTTGAACTCTAATTATACTCTACTAATACCTTATCAATACTCTATAACTAATAGTATAATTATACTATATTAATAGTATTCTATTGATAATACGAGCCTCAGTGGATTTCCTACTATAGCAATCTTCTTGAATATTCTATTCGAGAATAATTATTTTGCTGGGTATGGTGTGTCCAAGCAAAGAAGACATTCTGGCAAGATGAGGAAATTACTCCAGCTCAGTCAATATTTGTTCAAAACTTATAAGATTGGCTTCAAATTGTAGATCAGAATGTTGTCTGAAATTTGAGAACCAATTTAGAATTATTTACTGAGCTTAAGTTATTTTCCCATCTTGCCAAAATGTCTTCTCTGCTTGGACAGACTATAATATGGGCCTCGTACGTGGATCTCGTATTGTAGCAATGATAAAGATAAAAAGATAATCTATTATCACTCTTTTTGAATGGTTTCTTGTCAAATTCTAGTCGAAAAATATTTTTCAGTTAAAACATTATTCTTACTTGATCCAGTGGTACAATTCTCCACACCCATGCTGCAAGCGTTAGAGAATGTTTTCATTTTGAGTCCATTGGTGGCGCAAATTGGTTGATAGATAGCTGTGCATACTGTCGGACACTCAGGCTTTCTAAGATCCTGGCCTTCTGCTGAAGAGAAGCATACCAACACTGAAAAAAATGAATTTTAATAATCCTATCAGTATTAGGATAATAATTGATTGCACGATATGTGAAACTTCTATAGAAGTTACTGAATCGAGTTAATAAGTCACTGGGGTACAATACCGACAAATGCAGTCACGATTTTTTACAGAAAGAAACTTTTAGAATACCAGTTAATATTAACACATAGCAGCTCGTCATGGATTAGTTCATGGATTAGCTCGTCAAATTATTATCACTTTTGGATCATTTCCTTGAGTGAGAAACCTTCGGCTGAAAAAGAAATTTGTTCTTATAACCTCAAATTTTTGACAATATTTGAATGAAAATTGAGTATAGAAATACGAAGGGCTATGCCTGTTCTTTCTTACCAATGTGTTTTTGCTAATAGATAAATAAATAAATAAATTATGAAAGATGACGGCTACTATGAACATGACTCCAATAGGCCAGGCCTATCTTGAAAAAGTAATCCCTGCCATATTGAAAGAATATCCTCCAATCCAATTCAATATTTCATCAAATTAAATAACTGTGATCAATAATCTTCTTTTGAGATGATAATTATTATATTTATCCTAAAAATTAATTTCAATACAAGAAAAATGGACAATTCTTTGTTATACTCCGTGAACTATGGAACTAAAAATTAAATTATAGAACCATAAAACTGAAAATTATTCAATTCAGGCATAACATTTTCGTTTGTCGTTCGTCCATTGCTAACTTTATCAAGAACTAGGATTATACCAGTATCCCAGATAAATTTCATAGAACACAGAATCATGAAACTTGAATTCATAAAAATATTTGAGACACAAATTTTATAAGAGTCTTTACTCTTCCGTAGTTTACGATTAGTCTATCAGTTGACAAAAACAAATTTCTCAAGATTTGAAATTATTTTGTCCGTTAAAACTTCTATTATTCTCCTGGCAAGTACATTGAATACATTTCCGAGCTCTATGTACTCTAATATTTGAAAAATTGATACCAAAATACTCACGTAAGATGAAAACAGCGAATAACCGGCTGAAATACATGACTATTTTGAATGTTTCCAAAGACGCTGGGATGAAATTGAACTGGAGAACTGTGAGAACTTGCACCTTGAAATTCTAAAGTAATTTGTGAATGACGGAGGTCGTGGGCGTATTTAAAGACAAATTTTACTCTGTCTCTCTCTTCAACTACCTTTTTCTCACTCTTTCCTCATTCATAATGATTTGAGAGGTGATTTTCTCCAAGAAATCTAATCAGATTAATCACGGGATGTGGAGAGGGAACCGCACGTTCTGATACTAATCGCGGACTGTGAAAAAATAGGAATTCCTGTTCATTATTGCTGAAGTTCGTACACGATCTGTTTTCTTGTAGCACGATTTTTGTGTTATACCTTAGACTAACAGTTACTATAGTCTGTCCAAGCAAAGAAGACCCTCTGGCAAGATGAGGAAATGACTTCAGTTCGATCAATATTGGTTCAAAAATTATTGATCTGATGTTAATTGTAGAAACCATTCTGATCTACAATTTGAGATTAAGTCAATAATTTTCGAACCAATATTGACCGAGCTGGAGTCATTTTCTCATCTTGCCAGAGGGCCTTCTTTACTTGGACAGACTATAATATTAGATTGTCTTTGGCTATAACATAGTATACATATTATAGTCTGTTCAAGCAAAGAAGACATTCTGGTAAGATGGTGGAATGACTACAGTTCGGTCAGTATTTATTTAAAAATAAGTTATTTAGTCTCAAATTGTAGGTCAGATTGTTTCTTACAATTCAAGATTAAATTGATAATTTTTGGATCAGTGTTGACCGAGTTGGAGTCAAGTTTACATCTTGCCAGAATGTCTTCTCTGCTTCGACAGGATATTTCTTCTACTATAAGACACAACCTTCAACTTCTGGTATCACATTAGAACTGGCCTAATTGGTTTCTTATCATACAGGTTTTGTTTTTCGTCTATTTCTACTCATTTTCTTTGTCCTCCTTTCGTTTCTCCTACACCTCCCTTCCCTGTTGATGTTTTGATCGTCTCTTTCCGACTTGCTCTCTTCTGATTAATTCTACATCTACTCCTTTTTTCTTCTATTTTATCTTATTTTAGTCTTTAGTCTTTCTCATCTTCTTCTTTTTTATCTTCCCCTTCTACTTTTTCAATTAGTAGATTTCCCCTTTCTTCTTCTTCTTCTCGTCGTCTTCTTCTTCTTCTTCTTCTTCTTCTTCTTCTTCTTCTTCTTCTTCTTCTTCTTCTTCTTCTTCTTCTTCTTCTTCTTCTTCTTCTTCTTCTTTCTTCTTCTTCTTCTTCTTCTTTTTTTCCTCTTTTCTACATATTTTTCTCCTTCGCCTTCGTCATTTTTAGGATCTCTACTTTTCCTCCTCCTTTCTATTCTACTGCCACACCCCCTCCATTTCTTCTCCATCTTCTCAACATATCCTCCCCCTCCTTCTTCTATTTCTTCTCTTGATCTCTTTCTTCTGTCATTTCCTATCTTTCCCACGTTTTCCACTCCCCACTCTTTTCATCCTCAAGATCTTATCTCTCTTACTCCATCTTTAATCTCAATCTCCTCCAATTCCTGCTTCTTTTCGTTTTTGATTGTGTTCTCCTCCTTCCGATTTCCCATTCCTCCTCCCATTCCTTCTCACTTCTCCTTTCTATTCTCGTTCTCTTCTTATCCATTCTTCTTTTTCTTCCACATTTTTTCAAATTATTAAATTTCCCAGTGTTATTGACCTTGTGTGTGTTATTATTATATCACTATAGTCTGTCCAAGCAAAGAGACCCTCTGGCAAGAAGAGTGAATGACTCCAGCTCGGTCAATATTGGTTCAAAAATTATCGATTTGCTCCCAAATTGTAGATCAGAATTTTTCCTACAATTTGAAAGCAAATCAATAATTTTTGAACCAATATTAACCAAGCTGGAGTCATTTTCTCATCTTGCCAGAGGCTCTTCTTTGCTTGGACAGACTATATCACAACAAAATAAGCGAGAAACACTGTTTTCCTGTTAAAGTTCGCGAAAGCTAAGAAGATCCGTCATTACAATGTAAAGTGTATGGTAGCGGCGTGTCTTCTCAGTTTGCGCTAACTATATAGCTTTAGGCAATAATGAATGACTTCGATCGTGAAAGATATGACATTTTGAGGAAGAATTTTTATTTACGAGCTTTTTTACAAGCGAACTAACTATGTGGTACTTGAGAGTTATTATGAATTGAACTACAATTCTTGGTAGGGAAATTAACATTGTGAATCCCAGCTACAAAACACTCTATTCTACTTAAGTCATCTGAATTATTGAGTCGGATTCTGAAGGAAAAGTTAAATGGCGGCGATTGTGTAAATCTTACTCAAATCTCAGGAATGGCGATCAAAAATTGACAAAACATAGCTCAAGTGATGAATTCGTGTTTAGTAGCGATTTTGCGACTTCTGATCGCAATTTCTGAGATTTGGGTGAGATTTAAACAATCGCCGCCATTCACAAAACATAGCACAAGTGATAAATTTGTATTTAGTAGCGATTTTGCGATTTCTGATCGCAATTTCTGAGATTTGGGTAAGATTTACACAATCGCCGCCATTCAACTTTTTCTTTAGAATCCGACTATCTTCAACTTCCATTAATAAAAAATACAATTTTATGATTCCTTATCCAGTTATAACCCTTAATGTTGAAAAATTGCATATTTTTTCCAATTATGTCAATAACCGTTAAAGTTACAAACTTGGAACTGGTTTCATTGAATTCCTCAGCTAACGTTACATAGGAATTGATTATTTAAGAACCTCACTAATTCCTCTATAAAATTAGAAAAATCAATATTTTTTGAAAAATCTCAATTTTCCGCCATTATTATCTCAGTAACAAAGCGTTTTTTGGGGTTGGTCCCATGGAACTTTTTTGTCTACTTGGTGTAAGGAATCAGCCTGAGAAGTATTGCACATTCCTTTTGAAACAACCTGTATATAGTTGAATTGATATGAACGTTAATTTGATTTGTGGAGTTATTCCATCATCCACCATTATTTTCTCGTTGGCAGCCATTTTCGACAAGTAGCAATATAGCAGGTGAAACTCACGTAACACTGTCAACCAATCGGAAAAGAGCAGGTGGGGCATGAAGGCGTGTCCAACTCGATTCACACAACAACTGCTGCTATCTACTGGTCGAATGTGAAAAATTTTCTAACCGAAGTCGTCCGTAAATCAGAGCGTAGGTGGAGCTTAGAGGCGTGTAAAATGGAAGTCACCCTATTGCTACTGCTATCTGCTGGGTGAATTGAGAATTATGTCGAATAATTTTGTAATAAGAGTTGAAAAGGGTAGTTGAATATGGCTGCAATCAAAATCTGTTTGCGAATTTATTAGTTTCCAATGTTTTGTAATATTGAATAACAGAGTTTTGTTATAATAGAAGAACACAATTCAAGATTTTTAATATTTCTTCCGTGAACAATTTATAATTTCTTTTATCATGTGACATAAGTCTCTCAAGAAAACAATTCAAATAATATCAATTAATTGGAAATTGAACAATTTATGACTTGCTAAAAATGTTTTGTTACTTTATTCTTATTCCCAGTATTTCCGTACTCAACTTCCATTAATATATATATGATTTAATATATATATATATATATATATTAAATCATAATGCTAATATATAGCCCAATATATATATATATTGCCCATATATATATATAGCTAATATATATATATAGCCCAATCATATTGTCATTAAATTTGTGCCTCGACCAAAAAAATCCTGTTAATTGATTTTATTGTCTTGATCGGTCCATTTGGGTGTTAGTAAGAGTAATCCATGGTTTTCCACCAAAATATCTAGAGGCATAACTTTTGGGAGCCTAAAAATCACGAAATTTTCGGATTTTTTTAGTTTTTTCACAATATCTCAGAAACCGTATTCTCTATCGATATTTTTATTCAGTACTTTTTGAAGTGCATAAAATTCCATACAATTTTCATCTCCTAAACGTTTTTCTTTCTCCAAGAGGAAGCGAGTTATAGCTGGTCAAAAATTGCTAATTTTTGTAAACTTTGCGAAAATTCGCTGGATGAAGGTATTTTTCCTATTTTACTTCTATTTAGGCTCACCGAAATCTCAGAAATGGCGATCAAAAATCGCAAAATTGACAAAACATAGCTCAAGTGATGAATTCGTGTTTAGTAGCGATTTTGCGATTTCTGATCGCAATCTCTGTGATTTGGGTAAGATTTACACAATCGCCGCCATTCAACTTTTCCTTTAGAATCCGACTCTCTTCAACTTCCATTGATAAAAAATACAATTTTATGATTCCTCATCCAGTTATAACCCTTATTGTTGAAAAACAGCGTTTTTTAAGCATATTTTTCTCAATTATCTCAATAACCGTTAAAGTTACAAACTTGGAACTGGTTTCATTGAATTCCTCAGCTAATTTTACATGAGAATTGCTACTTTTAGAACCTCACTAAAGCCACTGAAAGATTAGAAAAATTAATATATTTTGAAAAATCTCAATTTTCCGCCATTATTATCTCAGTAACAAAGCGTTTTTGGGGGTTGGTCTCATGGAACTTTTTGTCTACTTGGTGTAAGGAATCAGCCTGAGAAGTATTGCACATTCCTCCTGAAACACCCAGTATATAGTTGAATTGATATGAACGTTAATTTGATTTGTGGAGTTATTCCATCATCCACCATTATTTTCTCGTTGGCAGCCATTTTCCACAAGTAGCAATATAGCAGGTGAAACTCACGTAACACTGTCAACCAATCGGAAAAGAGCAGGTGGGGCATGAAGGCGTGTCCAACTCGATTCACCAAACAACCGCTGTTATCTACTGGTCGAATGTGAAAACTTTTGAACCAAAGTCGTCCGTAAATCAGAGCGTAGGTGGAGCTTAGAGGCGTGTAAAATGGAAGTCACCCTATTGCTACTGCTATCTGCTGGGTGAATTGAGAACTATGTCGAGTATTTTTGTAAATGAGAGTTGTGGCGAAGCTTGGAGGCGTGTCCAATGGAAGTGGAAGGAAGTCACCCTATTGCTACTGCTATCTGATGGGTGAAATGAGAGCTATGCGGAATAATTTTGTAATAAGAGTTGAAGAGGGTAGTTGAAATGGCTGCAATCTTGAACTTGTTTGCGATTTTATTAGTTTCCAATGTTTTGTAATATTAGAGAACAGAGTTTTGTAATAATAGAAGAACACAATTCAATATTTGTAATATTTCTTCCGTGAACAATTTATAATTTTTTTTTCATGTGACATGAGTCTCTTAAGAAAACAATTCAAATAATATCAATCAATTGAAAATTGAACGATTTATGACTTGCTAAAAATGTTTTGTTACTTTATTCTTATTCCCAGTATTTCCGTACTCAACTTCCATTATATTCGTACTCATCTTATATTTATATATATATATTAAATCATAATGCCAATATATAGCCCAATATATATATATATTGCCCATATATATATATATATATATATAGCTAATATATATATATATATAGCCCAATCATATTGTCATTAAATTTGTGCCTCGACCAAAAAAATCCTGTTAATTGATTCTATTGTCTTGATCGGTCCATTTGGGTGTTAGTAAGAGTAATCCATGGTTTTCCACCAAAATATCTAGAGGCATAACTTTTGGGAGCCTAAAAATCACGAAATTTTCAGACTTTTTTTAGTTTTTTCACAATATCTCAGAAACCGTATTCTCTATCGATATTTCTATTCAGTACTTTTTAAAGTGCATAAAATTCCATACAATTTTCATCTCCTAAACGTTTTTCTATCTCCAATAGGAAGCGAGTTATAGCTGGTCAAAAATTGCAAATTTTTGTAAACTTTGCAAAAATTCGCTAAATGTAGGTATTTTCCTTTTTACTTCTATTTAGGCTCACCGAAATCTCAGATATAGCGATCAGAAATCGCAAAATTCGACAAAACCTAGCACAAGTGATAAATTTGTATTTAGTAGCGATTTTGCGATTTCTGATCGCAATTTCTGTGATTTGGGTAAGATTTACACAATCGCCACCATTCAACTTTTTCTTTAGAATCCGACTCTCTTCAACTTACATTGATAAAAAATACAATTTTATGATTCCTTATCCAGTTATTACCCTTATTGTTGAAAAATGGCTTTCTTCAAGCATATTTTTCCAATTATCTCAATAACCGTTGAAGTTACATACTTCAGACTGGTTTCATTGAATTCCTCAGCTAATTTTACATAGGAATTGATTATTTTAGAACCTTACTAAAGCCTCTATAAAATTAGAAAAATCAATATATTTTGAAAAATCTCAATTTTCCGCCATTGTTATCTCGGTAACAAAGCGTTTTTGGGGGTTGGTCCCATGTCACTTTTTTGTTTACTTGGTGTAAGGATTCAGCACGAGAAGTATTGCACATTCCTCCTGAAACACTCTGTATATTACAATTTTGTATACTTTCAGTTATTTAGTTGAATTATTACTATATATTTCTTTCTTTTATGAAGCTCACGCTCAGACGTAAGTCTTGAGAGCTTCATGTTTTTTGTACTGTTTATTTAAGATATGCCTAGTGCAGTTCTTAGTGCATAACATGATATAAAGATGAGATATGAATGAACTTATTCAACTGGAATAATAATAGCCTACTATAATATTTCCGATATCTCTCAATGAAACGAAACAATGTTTCAATTTTTTTCAATATGTAGATACTGTATACTCATTTTTCATTCATCAGTGGTGAATCCGTCCTTGAAAGAGAGCGATTCTTCTTGCACAGTTCCTCTATATACAACGTATTCGATCAAGGAATCATTGCTTTCAATAACATTCTATCTTGCACTGCATGCTCGTACCCACGAAACAGGTGAAGTGCCCATATATTTTACTGTACAGCACTTCACCTGTTTGGTCAGCACGAGCCGCCAGTGCTATCTTGTATGATGTATCGAAATTGCACCACAAACCTCAAGACCCGGTTAAATGGGAAGTTATATAGGGCTTCCATAGGAAATAACAAATAAATCAACGCCACCTAAAAGTCCACTCTCAATCCTAGCTTTTATCCTGATATACTGAACCGCCTATCTGCTACAGTCCGACCAAGCAAAGAAGACATTCTGGCAAGATGGGGAGATGACTCCAGCTCGATTAATATTGGTCAAAACTCATAAATTTATCCTAAAATCATATAAAACATTATGATGTACAATTTGAGACCAAATTAATATTTTTTGAACCAATATTGATCGAGCTGAAGTCATTTTCCCATCTTGCCAGAATGTCTTCTTTGCAAGAATATTATGTGGGCTGCACAGACCCCTTAGATCCCATTTGTGGGAGGGTTTGTACCCCTGATCATCACACCCCCTTGCAGACTCTTCTCAATACATTACCGTTTGTTTTTCGGATCCAACTTATTTCTTGTTAAGTCCGTTTCTTGGTATACTTGGTATAAATTACTATAGCCTACTAGTGACTAGATTTATATTGAATATCCGTCAAAAAACTGCTTAGTCTAAAAGCATATCATATCATATGCTCCTGTAATTGAGGGATTTGATAATATTATTGATAAATTATCATTTCAATGATTTAATGATTCAGTAGCATTTATGATTTAATTGGAGTTTCAAATCTTAAAAATAAATCTACAATAGATATTGATCAAAAGATGGAAAATCCAGTAATTTTTTAAACAAACAAACTGGTTTTCTTGTAGACCTATTATAGAAAATGCAAGTACACGGCACTGGCGGCTCGTACCCACACAACAGGGGAAGTGCCCGTATCTTTTAATATACAGCACTTCACCTGTTTCGTGGGCACGAGCCGTCAGTGGTACACCGGCTAAATTATTCTGTAAGTGTATATTTTATAGATGGAGAATTTATTCATTTTGTAAATAAACAAACTGATTTTTGTGTATTGTAGAAAATGCCGGTTCAACTTTTCTGTTCTGTAACTCTGTTACTGTACATCTTTTAGACTTCTTTAGCGTTCAAGAATTATATATTACGTTTAATCTAGGAACATAATTATGGAGTACATTTTTATTTGGAACATACAGTATTATACATTTTTATTTCCAGATTGAAAATTTGAAATTGAAAATTTAAAACCTAATTCTGGATTTGAAACCTATTCTCACTAGATAATAGTTGATCGATTGATGAAATAATCCTCTTCTTCTTCTTCTTCTTCTTCTCCTCCTTCTTCTTCTTCTTCTTCTTCTTCTTCTTCTTCTTCTTCTTTTTCTTCCACTACTACTACTACTTCTTCTTCTTCTTCTTCTTCTTCTTCTTCTTCTTCTTCTTCTTCTTCTTCTTCTTCTTCCACTTCTTCTCCTTCTTCTTATTCTTCTTCTTCTCCTTCTTCTTCTTCTTCTTCTTCTTCTTCTTCTTCTTCTTCTTCTTCTTCTTCTTCTTCTTCTTCTTCTTCTTCTTCTTCTTCTTCTTCTTCTTCTTCTTCTTCTTCTTCTTCTTCTTCTTCTTCTTCTTCTTCTTCTTCTTCTTCTTCTTCTTCTTCTTCTTCTTCTTCTTCCTTCCTTCTTCTTCCTCTTCTTCTTCTTCTTCTTCTTCTTCTTCTCCTTCTTCTTCTTCTTCTTCTTCTTCTTCTTCTTCTTCTTCTTCTTCTTCTTCTTCTTCTTCTTCTTCTTCTTCTTCTTCTTCTTTTTTCTTCTTCTTCTTCTTCTTCTTCTTCTTCTTCTTCTTCTTCTTCTTCTTCTTCTTCTTCTTCTTCACTACTACTCCTTCTTCTTCTTCTTCTTTTTCTTCCACTACTACTCCTTCTTCTTCTTCTTCTTCTTCTTCTTCTTCTTCACTTCATCTTCTACTTCTCCTCTTTGTGTGCTGTCTTCTTCTTCTTCTGTCCTCCGTTGATTTATTGTGGCTGGCTTCTTAAAAATTCAAACTCTTCTCCAGCTCTTTTCCTATTTTTATATTTTTCACAATTATATTTTTTTATTCTCACCATTCGCCACTGATGCGTGGTAGTGCAATCTGGTAGAGCAAAAGACATTCTTTCAAGATGGAAAAATGACTTCATCTCGGTCAATATTGCTTCGAAAATTATAGATCTGTTCTCAAATTGTAGAGCAGAATGTTTTCAACAATTTAGAATAGAATCAAAAACTCTGGAACCAATATTGACAGAGCTGGAATCATTCTCCTATCTTGCCAGAGGGTCTTCTCTGCTTGGACAGACTAAAGTAGCTTGGCAAAACGATTTATAATAATACTGTACATCCTCAAGGGCCGACTCACAGCTTGGCCGATAAAATTTAATTCTCTCTTCGCCAAAACCCTTTCCCGCCAAAAACCCCTTCCCGCCAAAAACCCCTTCCCGCCAAAAACTCCTTCCCGCCAACAAATTTGGCATAAAATCAATATGGCCACTCATGTTGTGATGATTCATGAGTGTGGGCATGTGTATTCATCCATGTATTATGTGTGAGTACATACTGTATGTGTATTATGTATGCGCTATTTCCTGTCGCAAAGCTTTTGTTTTGGAGATTAGTGAGACCTCATTGTTGGTCATAGTTAACTAGCACTGATAGCACTCATTAATATTCCTTCCGCTGCTCAGTGCGGGTCGATTTAACGAGATGTCGAGTATCGAAAGAGGATATCGATAAATTTATACATCGATCAAGTGTAATGATCGATGCGGGCACTGAAATCTCAATTTCCTCCCTGTTCATTAGTCTGTACAAGCAAAGAAGATATTCTAGCAATTTGAGAGAATTACTCAAGCTCGATCAATATTTGTTCAAAATTTATAAATTTGATCTCAAACTGTAGATAAAATTCTGCTCTATAATCAGAGCTCAAATTTTTAATTTTTGAACCAATATAAAACAATCTGGAGTCATTTCCCCATCTTGCTAGAATGTCTTCTTTGCTTGGATAGACGGGTTACAGTGATTAAACAACCTCCATAGTCATTTTGAAATCGATTAAACGAAATATCGAGTGTCGAGAGAGGATATCGATATATCAAAAGAGAATATCGGTGTAGCCTATTACCAAAGAGGATATCGATGAAAGAGCTCTAATGTAGCGGAAGTTGGGATTGGATACAATTACATGAGATCAGTTTGTGCTAGGTGTGTGAAGCATTCACTATTCATCAATAGGCCTAAATCGAGCCTCGAAAGAGGATATTGGTTCATCGAGATGTGAAATTCAATTATTTATTTGGAGGAAGTAGGAAGCATTTGAATGAGTAGTTTTGTCACATTAATGGAATATTCAATTTTCGATTAATCAGAGACTATTGTAAGTGAAAGTCGATGGATCGATAGCCTATATCGATAGTGCTGTTACAGTGCCGATTGAAATTCATGTAATGTTATTATGTGAATTTTTTAGGCATTGTCAGTATTTTCACTCAGATATTTTAAAAATGTATTATTTTCTACCAGCATTTTTTTTCAATCTATATCACACTGAACAATAGGTATACAACTATATCAAATAAATACACTTTTAAGCATGCTCAAATAAGAATATTTTTAAAAGGGTACTGTGATTCATATTTTGAAACAGAAAACATTGATAAGCAGCCTTGAGACATGGGAAATATCAAATACTTCGAGATAAACTTTCCCTGAAATGTTAGGCTATATCATATTTATAATCAGTTATAATCAGTAATAATCATTAATAATCAGTAATAATCATTAATAATCAGTAATAATCAGTAATATAATAGTTATAATCAGTGGGCCATTGCAATTAACATTTGACACCATCTGAACTACTTGAATCGATACCAAAAATATCAAGATTGATGACTGTTAATGAAAAATAATCAGTGACCCATTTCAATCCAACAATCGAAATTACATAAAACCATACCAGAATATTCAATAATCAGAAGAGTGCTGACCAATAACAGGGCCCTCGCGTGGTATTTTGGCGCTCTGTGCGAGATTTTGTCAGCCAACACCCCCCACCCCAACATAACCAAACGAAGGCATTTTAACATATTATAATTCAGGATATATAAAACTATATATAAGTCTATTCCAAGACAAACATGATTCTAGATGCCTTGCATGTTCACGTTTTTCTCATAATCGATCCCAATGTAGCATGTGGTGTGGCAAAAACGATTGGCTCAACTGGCTTATTTTAATGTATCCCAACGTATTGTTTCGTATTTTCATGTATTGGATACGTGATAAGCAAAAGCCTACAGGGATTAAAAGAAGATAACAAAACTGTCACATTGCACCGTACTTCATCATTAAAAATTCAATTATTGATTAATGTATTTTATTAGTTTCATTGAAAGCACACAAAGGAGGGAATGATACATTTTTCACGGAAAAATATTGCGTATCCAATGAATATTCCATTTCACTGGAAATAAAGATATTTCAACAAAAAATCGGAAACTCAGTAACCAGTAAATTGTAGATTTCAGCCATTTTCACTGCTCTATCCAACTTCATTGAATAACATCCTAAATAGTTCCTGATTCAGCCGGCAGATGGCAGTAGCAATAGGGTGACTTGCTTCAACTTCCATTGGAAACGCCTCCAAGCTCCACCTACTATCAAAATGGCCGAAGATATCGGTTGGGAAAGTTCTCAAATTCCATCAGTAGATGGCAGCAGTTGATTGGTGGTGTTTCAGTTTTGACTTGGACACGCCTTCATACCCCATCTGCTCTTTTCTTATTGGTTGACGTGAGTTCTGTGTTAGAAAATGGCTGCTAGCAAGAAAATGATGGACGATGTAGGCCCTATCACTCACACAACATAACGCTGATTTATAGTTTGTCCAAGCAAAGAAGACCCTCTGACAAGATGGGAAAATGACTCTAGTTCGGTCAATATTTGTTCAAAAATAAAAAATCTGATCTCAAATTGTAGATCAGAATGTATCCTACAATAATTGATACCAAATCACATATTTGAACTAATATTGAACGAGCTGGAGTCATCTTCTTATCTTGCCAGAGGGTCTTTTTGCTTGACACATGCTGTTATGTGTGTATGTATGGAATGAGATGAAAATACCTATGATTTCGCACTCCGATCTAATACTCATTAATTCTATTTTTTTATACGATAAATATAATGAAATGAAACTCAAACTATTCATGATCTAATACCGACCTATTGACAGAAAAAGTTTGAAAAACTACAACAATTCGGTAAAAATATTAGGGAGAAGTTTTTATCGGAAACTGGCTTGTGATTGGTCCACAGAGTATAAGGTGGTTGTAAGCCGACAATAGAATTAAATTTAAGATGGGCATTTCTTGGCTTACTTTATAAATTGATCTTGGTTTTTCAATCAATCAATTCACTCATTATAATAAAATTAATGAGTTTAAGCAAAGGAAATAATTTCTTGTGGATTCGAGGTTTTGGTAAAATAAGGTTTTCATCATATAGTGAAAAATTATTCTAATAGTCTAATTGAAATTTTCAAATTCCCGTTTCGCATCAGCCGCCGCAGCGCCCTTGTCCGTGGCGCCCTGTGCGGTCGCACCCTCTGCACACCACACGCGGGAGCCCTGACCAATAATAATCAGTGGGTCATTGCACTTCCACATATTATAATGTTATTCCAGTCTGTCCAAGCAAAGAAGACATTCAGGCAAGGTGGGAAAATGACTCTAGCTCGGTCAATATCAGTTAAAAAATTATAAATTTGGTCTCAAATTGTGAAGCAGATGTTACCTACTATTTGAGACAGAATCTATCATTTTTCAATTAATATTGACCGAGCTGGAGTCATTTTCCCATCTTGCCAAAATGTCTTCTTTGCTTGGACAGACTATAATCGATATCAACGATTTCGAAAGTCAATGACTGATGATGCAGCAGGTGAGATTAATATCGTGGGAATTATATTCTGTACAAGCAAAGAAGACCCTCTGGCAAGATGGGAAAATGACTCCAACTCGGTCAATATTGGTTTAAAAATTATAGATTTGTTCTCAATAGTAGGAAACATTCTGATCTACAATTTGAGACCAAATTTATATATTGACCGATTTATATATTTATATCAACATTGACCGAGCTGGAGTCATTTTCTCATCTTACCAGGGATCTTCTTTGCTTGGACAGACTACACTTGTGATAACGTGATCTACCGTAGTTTTTGCAATTAATTACGGCGTCAGGAGATTACAGGTCGACATATAATCACATTTGTATCACTAGCGGCTCGTGCCCACGAAACAGGTGAAGTGCTGTACAGTAAAAGATACGAGCACTTCACCTGTTTCGTGGTACGAGCCGCCAGTGATTTGTATCGCATGCTGTTCTACTGATGAGATTCCCAGCGGTGCGCGGAATATATCTTTATAATATCAACTATTGTAGTGAGCTAAATATATGTGTTTATTAAACCCTGTGAAGTACACTGATCCCCTGAATGTATCTATAATATGGAGCCCAGGTGTTAGCTTTGTTCATGTTTTAACTGCACTCTAAACCTGAATAGGTTTGAAATTTCAGATATCATGCATTTGTGCATTTAAATCGATTAAAAATTTTCTTTGTATCTGGCGAAGGATTTTATCGAGACACAGGTATAGTCTGACCAAGCAAAGAAGAGCCTCTGGCAAGATGAGAAAGTGACTCCAGCTTGGTCAATATTGGTTAAAAAATTATTGATTTAGTCTCATATTGTAGATCAGAATGTTTCCTACAATAGAAACCAAATCAATAATTTTTTAACCAATATTGACCAAGCTGGAGTCATTTTCTCATCTTGCCAGAGGCTCTACTTTGCTCGGTCAGACGATAGGTCTTCTATAACATGAAGAAGCTGGAATGAAATTCATTTCACAAAAGGCAGTTAACTTCTTGTTTCAATAAATAATTATTTCTTCTGAATATGGTTATTTAATTTCAATGGATAAATTATTGCATTGCCTCTACTGATTTAAGTCATTTCTCAGAGATTTTATTTCATGGCTGCTACGTAATATTTTACAATTCAAAGTCGATTACACGACAGATGGATTTCTGGTACTAGTGATTGATATTATTAAGGGGTTCATTATTAGGGTAAAGGGTTTCATAAAGGGTTTCTGGTTCATTATTAAGGGGTTGGAATGGAAAACCATGTGAGTGAAAAAAGTAAATTATAGCGGACAAAAACCCAAATAATAAGAATTTGGCATCTCTTTAGCCATTCAACTTCACTTTCACTCATGTAATTGACCGAACGTAAGTGAGGTCTAGATTCAAGACGACGATTTTGCATTTCTCTTTATGTTTGTTCCGCATCTACGACAAAACGCGGCAATAGATTCTGATCAAATTTGACAGAAATGTTCCTCTTGAAATTGCGCGTCGATGTTCATGTAAGGTTTCTTGAAATATTGCATTTCAAGGATAATATGAAAGGAAAAGTAATTACCTCCATTCTAAAATATCACTATATACATTTCTACTTCTGAACATAGGATAATTCCAGAGAATTCACACTATAGAATTATTCTCGCTTAACCACATTTCCAGTTTATTATTAATTGCATGCAATGACGCATGCAATTAATGAAATTAAAGATAACTGCGTATCCCCTTCATGAATAATGACCCATTCATGGGTGACTTCGTGAGGTCTACTGTTCACAGAACTACTAGTAATATGTTTGTCATATTATACATCTTAAAAACCCCTTATTTTCATCTAGATATCAATATTTCTTTCTGTGATTTCCAATAAGATAGCTTACTCACTCTATTATTCAAGAATAGGCTTTGACCTACGGCTTTTTACGAGTATCTGTATACCACATCTTCCGGTCTCAATATTATTAACTGATAAAGTTAATAAACTTTAACTGTGAAAGTTTCATTCAAAGGTTCATTCAGTGTTAACTTCCTTATCAAGCTTGGCTCATACATAATTTTCCACCAAAAATCTAATTTTTCTCAATTTTGAATCTTACATGGTTTACCATTATTTTGAACTCCTCAATTGATACAGGAAGGGAATTGACGGCTCGTCAATAGAAACAGTTTTTCTCAATTAATCAGCATTTTTGAGCAATTAATGAACTGTTAAAGTTATTAACTGGTAAAGTTCCATTCAAAGGCTCATTCAGTGTTAACTGCCTTATCAAGCTTGGCTCATACATAATTTTCCACCAAAAATCCGATTTTTCTCAATTTTGAATCTTACATGGTTTACCATTAATTCAAACTCCTCAATTGATACAGGAAGGGAATTATTGACGGCTCGTGCCCACGAAACGAGTGAAGTGCACGTATCTTTTACTGTACAGCACTTCACCTGTTTCGTGAACACGAGCCGCCAGTGGAAGGAAGCTTGTTGATGTGATACATTTGTAATGCTCATTAATTGAGAAAAACTGTTTCTATTCCCTATTTCTCAATGAATGAACAATGAACATTTTGAGAAACCAGCGTACTATAATAAGTACTATTCTAAATAACTATACTACTATACTAACTATACTATAACTAATAATAACT